>JBBBDQ010000594.1:2395000-2542500 GCA_037127315.1 Ascarosepion bandense | reverse complement strand
GCCTACGTGTTCTGTCCTGTGGTGGACTTTATCAAGGCAAAATGACGAAATGAGCTTTATTCCAAATTACGTATCTATAAACAAACAGTGTTGGTAACTTAAAAAAAACGGTTACAGATCACTCAAAAAGATTAACAGAAAATGTTTAGTTTTAGAATTCCTTCATGTGCAGTGCAATGTCATGGGATGTTAAAATGAAGAGAATTTAACCGTTTTCTTTGGACTTTCTATTATGTATGTTGATCTGTTTCCATAGGAAAAGGTGATATTGAGAAAAAAGCTGATATTGAGAATATGTAAGTGTATATATATATATATATATATATATATATATATATATATATATATTTATACACTTACATACATTTAATTCTGCGCAAAACTTACGGAAAATTTGATCGAGAAAAAACTACAATTTTAAGTGTGGGAATATATGTAGTATGTTTATTCTTAAATTGAATTAAATTTTATTAAAGCTCTAATCTTTTATGGTTAAACATTCAGGTTTTGTAATCGTTTTGATAGAGCTTATGTTGCATAGCCTTTTTGTATTTTTGATAAAGCGGATTGAAAACAACTAAGCCCAGTATCAATAAAATTTGTTTGACACAAGCACACGCAAAGAAAACTGAAAGTCTTCTTATAAACATTTGCAGGAAAAAGCCAGAGAAAATGGTTTGCCAATAAGTGTAAGAATACAGTTACGGATAGTTGTCTGTAAAAGCGACATGGCAGTGAATGCTGGACAATCTCCTCAAACATGAAGAAGGGATTTGGATCAACAGAAAACGGTTCTGAATAAAAATGCTGGGGATTTCGTGGATCGAACAAGTTAGAAACGACGAGGTTTTAAAGAAAACGGCGAAAAAGGAAACTTATATTGACCATCCAGTAGAGGCATTTGAAATTTCTAAGGCATGAAATGGGGAAGCAGGGCTTGGATAACAGATACAGACAGGACAGATTGAGAAAAAGAAAAAGAGGAACAGAGAAAAGCATACTTAATAGGCTTGAGTAAATGAATGGTGGAACAGCCTTTTGGAGAAATAATGAAAATACAGAATTTATTAAGAGCTACAACGAAAATGATGTCGCCTACACCCTGAAAAGACACAGAACTTAAGAAATAGACTGGATATGTGAAAATTAAACAAGTTCAGAAACTGTTATAACTCGTTTTCTAACGTTATAATATAAAGTAATGCTTAGCCTACATGCTGTGACGTCTGTAAGAAATACTCTGAAGACTGACTTCAACGACGTTTTGGACTATTTGGATTCTTTAATTAAATTATCAGACTAGTCCATTTGTGTCACCGAATATGTTTTATTTACTCCAAAATATATCCACTTTTGTGAAGTTTTTTTTTATTAATGAATATTTTGTATCTATTTATTAGTGATTACCGCCTCTTCTTTCTGATGAATTTGCTAATGTACTTAAATTTGTATCTTTTACGTTTAGAATCAAACTCCAGTTTTTCCGTTCGTTTCCTTTTTCTAGAAATCGTACTTTAACGTTAAACGAATATTCAGGGTGTAGGTACATCAAAAACATCTCAAAGTATTTTTATAGGTTCCTCCATTCTTTCGGTCATTTCTTCGGTAAACCTTTTCGTTAGCTGATTATAATGTCTTTTGTGCCCATTCTTTATTTTTACTATGTATATCATCTTTCCAATGCGTGATATTATTATGCCGTCAGCCCGCATTTCTTTTCTGTCTTTGTATACTCTGAAAACCACTTTTTTGCTAATCTTGAAAATTTTAGTGTCTTTTTTTTGTTATCGGTTCATATTCTTTTTTGAATTAGTAAAAATTTGTCGAACACCGATCAAACTTTTCTTGCGAACATTAAATCTGCCGTCGACATGCCTAATGGTTGTATCGGGATTTGGCGTTATTTGGTAAACATAGAACATTTTTTGTAGTACTTCTTCGTTCACTGTTTTATGACTCGCTTTTTTCAAAGCGCTCTTGAAAGCATCCACAAACTGTTCAGCTTGTCCATTTGACCTTGTGTTGTACAGTAAAATTTTCAACCGAGAACATTTTACAAAAATCTTCGAATTCCCGAGTAGTAAATTGTGTATTGTTATCCAGAACTGTTGTATCTGGAATTCTATATCTTGTTAACGGTTCGTCTGAAAATTTCACTGTCACCGAGGATGTTGCTTTTTTACTTACACATTTCAGGCCACTTAATGAGGGTATTCACCAGCACAAGATAATGTGATCCATTTATTAGACCATCAAAATCTATTTGCAGTCTTGACCACAGCATGTCTGGTTTTTTTTTGTTTTTTTTGTTTTTTTTTTGGCTAAGGCAATATTTTTGTGGTGGATAATTTTACTAGCAGGACACAACAGATGCAAGCTTTTGCTACTTTTTCAATGTCTTGATCCATTGGTCGCATATTTCAAAACTGTTTTCATATGCTTTATATATTATTAATATATCATCGATAAGAATCGCAATCTGCAAACATGTTATCAATAGTTTGTTGAAATATAGCTGTAGCCACCGTTATGTCAAAAATATGTTACAATCCCTTGTGTGCATATATAGTTGTCAACTCTGAAATTCTTCAGAAAAATTCTGCTTTGAAAAAGATTTCCAACGTTAAACTCCACAAAAATTTCTTCTAGAATAGATAGTAGGTAGTTATGGAATTGTTAACAATTGTTTAACCCTGTTTAAAAATTCACACAACACCAAATTGTTTTCTTTACATTTAACTTTTAATACTTTGATTTTCCAAGGAACACTGCACACACAAGAAAAATATTTTCATTTATAACATTTTTTTCAAGTCTATGTAATTCTTTGTGGACCTGATCTAATGCAGCAAATGAAACGATCCGTTTAGGTTTAAATACTATCTCGAACAATTTTTCACTTGAAATATTGGTTGAATTTGGAATACCGACCCAATTCATTCGACAAAACATCCGAAAAACATTTCTAAATTATTCCTTTTAATTTTCAGTTTTTCTTTTTTTAAAAAAATGGTTGCTTTACCACTTATATTTACAATAAACATATCCCAAATCTCAAATAATTCTACCCAGTCAGTACCAAATAAGTTCGTATTACTTTTTAACAAGTATCTTTTAGATTCAATATGGAATGAAACATTACAAGTCTTTTTGCCAATAAAATAATTTCTCACCTGAAACATTACTCACAATTTTGGAAGTTATTTTTAGTATAGAATTTATGATTTCTTTTCATGTGACTTCACTATGATATCACTACCAGTGTCGAGTAGCATTTTCACATCCACATTAAAATTTTACACATTCACAAATTTTATTTTGATTTCTGCGATTATTTTTTCTTTTGCAATACTGTCTACGAATTTCTTCCTGTGAGAATTTTTCTTGATTTAGAGTTTAACTATATATGTTCTATTTTACTAAACTTATATCATTCAGAATTCTTAAAGAGACAGTCGTCTCCAAGATGTAAACTTCCACATCTGAAACATTGATTAATCCTCTTTTTTTTTGTACATTTTTCTTTTGAATGTATGTATGTTATTTTTTCGAAGTTTCTCCGGTATCGTGTTTCAGATTTATGATATTCTGACATTCGTCCGATATTTTCTGTTGTGCAAGTTTATTGTACTGTTCAAGATTCGTTTCTTTCAGAATTATTTCTATTAACTTTTGTTGTTTTTTCTGAAATTCCACATTGTTGATGTTATTTAATTTGTATCAGAAAGTTCAATTTTCTCCATTTTTGAGAAATAGCTAAGGTTCTTTCTGTTTTTTCTCCTACACACAAAGAGAAAAATTTAAACCAACATGGTTCAAATTCTCGTCGTCACTTCTGTTATAAATCATACGAGTTTCGATCCTCGTCGTCAATGTTAGAACTCGTTTTCTAGCGGCTATAAATTTACGCTTACGCACTCGCAGTGACGTCTGTAAAAATAATCTAGAGACTGACTTCAACGATATTATTGCAGAAATATGTACATATGTGGAAGAAAAGCAAAAATTGAGAATTACAATGTCAGATTTCCATCTGTTTTATGCTTAAACTTAACTAGCCACAATCACTGGCTCAAACATAACACAATAATTCTTGCACAAAAACAACACATGCTTACTTATCATTATTACTACATTCACTATAATATCTCAGAAACTATGCAGACCTATGTGTAGAATTTATCTTTGGGGGATGCAATATAAAATAAACAACTTTTTAAAATTTATAGCCCCAGTGAATACTTACAACGTAAACAAAATGTATTTACAAGAAACAAAACAATAATAACCACCAATCCTTAAATGTGATAAAAAGATCAGTTAACCACGTTAGTGGTTAACTAATGTTTCAGGAATTTGTTCGATCAAACACTTACTCAAACATACTAATCCAAACAAAAAAACACAAACAAAAACTCACTCGAAAACGAAACCACACACACCAGAGAACTGATATTTCTGGTTATCTAACGGGCAAGGAAAGTGGATGATAATAAAAAGAGACAATGAGCATACATCTCCTAGCTAAGTTAACTTTTACGGATAAAAATAATAGCAAAGCAAGTCCAAACTACCATATTTTGGTCAGGGTTTTCAATGCTCACTCCAAAAATTCCCAACATCTTTAATACCTAAACAGCATCAAAATGACACTGAATCAGCTTCTTTTACTGAGCACAAACGTTCAAGACTCACTCACTTTTAGCCACCGGTTGACCACTCCTGTCCTGGTAGCTAGCATGTTCATCACAGGCGAAACGGAATTTACATACGCGGACAAAGAAGGAATTTACTCACTACGAGCCTCAGTACAAAAGATGTGACCAGCATCTTGACACTTAAACCCATAGGTCTCCAGTGACATTACCACTGTGTCTTTTGTGAAGCGACAAATTTTGCAAGTGCAGTTGTTCTTCATGAAGACTGACAAATTTTTCTCTCAACTTTCTTAAGCTCTTTCTTAATGTTTTTCAAGAGTTCACCTTCCCTTATCAGGTGAGTATAACTCTTGGTTCCCCCAAAATCTCTGCAATATTTATAATACATTGTAGAGAGAACTTCTAACAACAGGGTGATTGTCAGTTATTTTATTTATTATTTTTTGTCTTTAGTATTTTAGCTATTATTGTCTACCATACATCTTTTGCTTCTATTTTGATTTTTATTGGCCTTCATACTCTTGTCTTTCTTCTCATCAATGTTACTCGTTTTAGATCCACCGAGTAACATTTGTCCGCAGGGTTTTCTTTAGACGACAACTCAAAAAAGTTTTTTTTCAAACCGACCAACCAACCGACTTTTTGCCGGTAATATTGATTTTTAACAGTGCAAGGCAAGCAGAATTGTATGTTTTTCCTTGTGGTGAAATATATATACATAAAAGTAAGGGGAGGAGTGGGGGAAAAATAAAAAGCTATCAGAAAATCGAAATAAAAAATAAAAGCAAGAAAAAATATAAACAAAAGTTTACAATGGAAAATTAACAACACAAACTTTTAAACTTGTTTAAGAAACTGGTTTAATCAGAAAGTTGTTTTTAAATTGATAAAAATGAATTTCATAAAAATAAATTAAAATTAAAGTTTGGCTAAACTACCAAGAATTACCCCGAAAAGTTTAAAATAATAATGAAATAATATAAAATTAAAAATACAATATTCAATCTGAAAAATTGAATAGATAAGCTGTTAACCAGGAAAGCAAAACAAGTTGGTCTCAAATTGATAAAAACAAAAAATACACTTCATAAAATTATAATTTAGGGATAATACTAAGAATTACATCGAAGGTTAAAAAACAACAGAAAATTAAGCAATGTAAAATAAAGTTGCGCACAAAAACAGAACATAGAATTCGCCCAAATACTGAAAAGAAATAAATGATTTGCATAAAAATAAATAAATTGGAATAATAGCAAAAACAGTACCCTGGGAAAAGCAAAAGTAACCCCCCCACCGCAAAAAATCTTACAGAGGAGAGAACAAAGAAGAAGACTGACAAGAAAAATTTAAAAGTCGAAGCAAAGCAAACAAATGGATATTAGTCCAAAATAAAGGTGTTTGACAAGTGACTAGAATAAAAGGTAAACTATAAATTAACTAAGAATGAAATAAGCGAAACAGTAGTCTAGTGTAGCTTTGTTACACCAGAAAAACAAAATTAAAAATGGCGACCTAAAGCTGAAAAGTAAAAAAATGAAAAAAAAGAAAAAATGAAATTTAACAAAAAACGAAAAAGTAAAATATAGGGAAATCAGCTTAAACTGAAGGATTTCGAATCAAACGTTTTTAATGTGTTTCAAAAACAATCCGGCAAAAATTTCTTGATATAATGCAAGATTACAGTGGTGCGACAAAATCACGTCTGGGGCGTGGTGAGACTTGAACTTGTTAGTAATGAGCACATAAATTAGACTGACTCCAACGGTCTATTTATAGACTACTTAATGTTCATTAATTAACTATCTATACTAGTTTATTTTTGACATGGGTGGGGCGGTATTTGTCCACAATAGAAATTTAGTTATCTAGGTATTCTCGTAAGAAATGACGGAAAATGCTGCACAGAAATTAGAAAGTTCATAAAATGGCAAAAGATGCCTTTCAAAAATTTAAAAAGGCATGAAGACAGAATGAAATGTCTTTAGAAACGAAGAGGGGCGTACTAACCGCTTGTCATATCTACTAATGTATATATCAGTAAGTGCTTGTTGATTTTCTTGCAGTTAAAGAGAAGAATATAGTTCTACCAACGAGTGCTGAAAATAACATGGGTAGAGTATGCTAGTAAAAAGGAAGTTTTTAGGAAAAATATGCGCTCCATAAATTTGAGTTGTCCCTTTTTATCATAATTATGAGTTTCCTTAAACTTACACTTAAGATAAACAAAAATGAAATTTCTGTCACGTATAATAACGAAAAGGAATTTGATAATTACGCACTCACTGGACAGATTGAAGGCAATTTAAGCTACTAAACGGGTCAAAGTGAAAGACAAAACAAGTTCACAGGAGGGTGACAAACGGGTACATGTTACTTCAAACAACAAAAGAAAGGAAGTTGAAGAAAGCTTTTGCTAGTCACATTCTGAAAAAATTCGCTCCATAAAAAAGAAGGTAGATGTGTAAATGCGCAATTTTAAATTTTAAATTATGCTTCCAAGATTATTTTTTTCTATTCCAATCTTTATTGAAATAATAATGAGAGCAGCTTAGCAAGAGAAAGAAACAAAAAATATGAAATTAAAATGATTTTCAAATAAGCAATAACTCTTAGAATAACAAAACAACATATCTTTTCTCCCTTTCTTTATCTTCTTATGATAATTCTTGAGGTAGACAAATAGCTCGCCACTAAAAAGTGGTGTAGTCTATTATTAATAGTGTTTTGGTTTTAATCTATCATAGTAGACAGAAGATATAAGTCATATTTCTACTTATTTATTGTTATTTTGATCACAATCACATGCAGTTAATTACATATTCTTAAGCTAAAGTAGGACCAACCAGCAATGCTTATGATATGAACATACAGGTTTAATGCAAATCATCTATTGTAAAAATGGTATGTATTTTCATTAAGTTACTTAGTATATTTTACTAGTATATTTAAATTTATAGTGTATTTCATTTATTTTTACCTAATTTTCCTCGAGTGTTTATCATCGTAGAAAAACCATTAAACCACACACACACACATATATATATATATATATATATATATATAGCTTTAATATATGCTATATTTATAGGTTAAAGTGCTCAATATCAGAAATAGAGAGTTTATAAATATAAAAGTGGACATTGAAGTCAACATACAGAGGCAATAGTCAGTTCCATGATCTGACAATTGTGTTTAGCATATATGGATATATATATATATATATATATATATATATATATATATATATGTGTGTGTGTGTGTGTGTGTGTAATGGCATCTAAGCTCTTGATTTGCAGGTGGGGTCTCTCTTTCTACAACTCTCTCTTTTAAAATGTCTGTAGCGAAGCACTGAAAGTTCTTACGTTTTCTCCTGCATGATGTGAAAAAGCCTTCTAAATCGTCGCTCAAGGTGTCATATACATTTATAATAAAATGTTCGTAGCCTGACCAACTTCCCATCTCAGCAAAAGAATAAATATCAATTTTTGGACAGGAAAGAGTTTTTGACAGACTCAATAAGTTTTCAGTACCTATCTGTAAATATATTTAAGACTATTCAGTTTCTTGTTTAACAACAAATAAAAGAACTTTTTGTAATGTTTCAAACAAAAAAAAGCAAGCATCTTGTTTGCAATGTTTAAATATGATTTTAAAATGACATTGCTAGGAGAAAATAATTTCTAAGTTTTTTTGTCTTATCTTAGTAAATTAGATTTGTAGACATTGCAGTAGAATTCGTCTGTTTCGGTTCATAAAAACTATATAGTAGAATTTTTGAAGATATTATCAGGTAAGATAATTATTAAAGTAAACTTTTATCAATCCTCTATTCACCGAATGATTATTTGTTTTTCATCAGCTTTGTCGTGACACAAAAATATCATCTATCGGGTAAATATTACTAGTATACGTTCAGTTCTCACTGGGTGCTCCAGCTACGCGGTTATTTGTCAGACTAAACTTAGGCTAGTAAATAACATATAATTTCTTGCTAGTATGACATAATCGCGTACTATTTTAAGAGCTTACAAGAAAATTGAGATTCCATCTTTTTTAAAAGACACTTTTTAACAAGAAACATAATCGGTCACAGCCATGAATCGAACACGGTTTGCATATTCCTTTTTTTCCAAACGAAAGCCAGTTGTGCCTGTTCAGACTTCAGAATTATCAACATCACAAAAAATTATTCTTCTCGACAATTGATTAAACCCGTTCCGAATAAAACTCAACTTATCCACTCTATTATGTATAATAACGACCGTTCTGTATTTATTTGTGTGTGTATATATATATATATATATATATATATATATATATATAAGAAACCTCAACAGACAATAAATAAAAAGGGATTAGAAATTCCTGATTTATTCTACAGGGGCCCTTCCATATACTTGCTTCCCCGACAACTACAATCTCTAGGAATTTAAATTGAAGACAACCCCTATCTCACTAACTCGCGTCCATCTTCTCAAGCTCTTTACTCTATCCACTTCACCCCCATTATACCGGTATTCCCATCCGTCTATTACTCTCCTCCTGACATTTCCTATAACTAACCCCTCTTTCACATCACTTTCCCCTATGTATCCCCCTGCGCAACAGTGGCAGTAAAATTCCTTACTTGGGGTGAAATGATTATATATATATATATATATATATATATATATATATATATATGTTGAACTCAATACTTTATCTATTTCTTGTTTAAAATGAATTAGAGAATTTTGGGGGATTATCATATCCGTTTGACATCATTTTATATATATATATATATATATATATATATATATATATATATATATATATATAATCATGCGCAGACAGATATGTTTCACTGTATCATCAGTACGGTTAGACTCCGATTGCTTTTAACCCAGGATTGAAACCCGACCGAACCGGCGTCAGTAGGCGATTCTATGGGCGTTCGGTAGAAGAAGGCAGCCTTTTTAGCGTGTATATTGTCATTATACCCGCCCAATAGCCATAGTGCTATAATCCATTACTGAATAAAACAATAATAATATGAGTAATGGTTACTAATGGAATTATATTCTATTAGTAACCATTACTCATATTCTACTCCGAGACGACTTCCCAAAATCGGGTAACTTGTAAATCAAGGTCCGAAACTTTGATGTACACAAAGTTTGTTTGAATCAATGTACAGGGTTCGTCAAATATCAACGACAAACATAATTTCGGGTGCTCTTTTGTGCACTTTTATGCATTTTTCAAGACGCTTTACTCAAACTCAACCAAAATCGAATCACTGGTAAATCAAGTTCTAATGCCTAGATATGCGAACAAAAACCTCAATTGACACGCAGAGTGCGACAAATATTAATGGAAAATGTTGCTTTTTTGCGAAACGCTTAATCGTATTCCAACAAAAACTTGGTCTTTTTTGCAACTTCTACGTTATCATGTGCCATTACAGTTTCACGCTTTCAGCAAGATGCTTACCCCTCCTACGTTGCAGGAAAAATGCATCCATTTCTTCTGCGTCACAAAGTCATCGCTTCACATTACAAGCTCATGTAACGCCCGCCTCGTTCTTCTAATTGTACAAACATCATTCCTGTTTATTGGCAAAATTGACCAAGCATGAATCTCGTTTTATAAATACAACAAAAATCAATACTTACTTCGCATTTTTTTAATCTTACGCGTCATGGCAACCTCATACAGAAGCATTTTGAATAAGCGTTTGACCTCACCATTTTAACATAACTACTGAAAAACACCGAGTAACGCCGGGGTATACACCTAGTATATATATATATATATATATATATATATATATATATATATATATTCCACCTGTCACGATCAAAGAGAGAGAAACATTACCAAGGCAGCGTCGGATCAGTTCATCATAGAGACAACAGCGAGGCAACATCAGCTAAATTCATTCTCCTTTCTACTAGTTATGAAAGCACTCACCGCGGGTTTGCTCTTTAACAGTGCCCTATTGTTTAATTTTTTAGCAATAATTATGCCGTAGAGTACCGAAGAATATATATATATATATATATATATATATATATATATATATGTTGCCGTCATTTTAAACGGCATATCGATATAAATATTTTGCGGTCATTTTTGACGACACGGACCCACTCGTTAAATATATTACATAACTGTGAGGAAAGGTTAAAAGATACGACACTTACATTGCCCTGTCGATTGGAGTCAAGACTACGCTGACTACCTTCCGGTGCAGAACAGTAGACTACTTACCATAACTATGTGCATCCTTGTTTTTACTTTTATGCAAACCGTATATCTTATTTTGATACTTATGCTGACCAGAATCATATCTACTTCTTTGACACTTATGCAAATAGAAATTATGTCTAGATTTATATTTATCAAAACGGTGCAATTCGGCATTATTAACCTGACAAAAGGTTGATATACAGTAAAATAAGATAAAATAAAACCTACTTTTCAAGTTCTTCACCGAATATACATTTTAATGTTTATGTCATATTTTGCTAGTTTTCACGTGTTTAGCCAATGCTTATTCTATTCAGAATCTTTTCTCGCCGTTTACATGCATAATACTAGCTTCTTCAAATATTTTTTGTTGGTCAATTCATTTTTCGTATTTACTTTTTTTCACAAATCTCTAAAAACCATTTCATTTTTTTTGTTTTTATTTTCCCATTTTTTCAATTTCTTTTTCACTGTACAGACATTTTCTCTCTTCAACATGTTACAACTTTTAAAGCAATGTCCACATGATTAAATAACAGTACAATATTTCGTTTCTTTTTTAAGCTTATATATATTTTAAGTCCCATGTTAATATTATATAAGATTAAATATCAATAACTGTATTATTATCCATATTTTACAATATGATGAAGCATCAACGAGTTGCATAATAAATATCCCACCAATGAATAAGCTATTTTAAACATTTCTACAAAAAAATCATAGTCTTAAGTTCACATGGCATATCATTAACTAAATGTGAGTATATCCTAAAACTTTTACCATCCTCACTTATTTATTAAGAATTTTATTTTGAAAAGGTCTACTTGAATAATAAAATCTGACGTAGTGCGTCGTGTATACATGTTTCATTCGAAAATAACAAAACTGAGAATGAATGTATTTCTTTTCGTATATTATTCACTTAAGAAAAGAAAAAGAAATCAACTTTCAGTCTTACGTTAGAATAATTAGTGATATATATCATTTACAATATAAAAACACTTGCCTATTCAGGAAATTTTTCCTTGTAAATAAAAAAACACACAAAATTGTTTACATATCATATACTACAGTTACACTTTCGCAGAGACTCACCTGCCATCTATCCGACCCTATGGCCATCGGACAACACATTAATTAACAATATAAAAGTCAGGATAACGTTAGATAGCTGATCGCAACCAATTCGAAAATAATAAAATCAAAAAGTAAAAATTAATCAATAAAAATAAGTATATCTTAAGAGTTAGCATCCTCAAATCTATATTAAAAAAACAACCGCCGTACCTCTCTAAAGTCACAACACACTTTGTCTATGCCACAGCACTAGTTACACAAATTTCACCAATCTAATGATGAATTAAGAAAGTCGAAATCTTGAACCATAGTTCTTTTATTTTTTTCCAAAATGAACTTCGAGCAATTTATTCCGGAATTCCCTACGGGTCTGGGAAGGTTTATTCGCAATTTGCAAAAAACAACCATTAGAATTGATCTGCACAAAATGTCTGTTGTTTTTATAGTATTTGCATTAAAGAACATTTACTGCATAAATGCACAGCATTTACAATATCTAGATATTCAACACATTACATATGGTAAAGCGGTCATACTCTGGTTTGTATGAAAAAAAAAACAATGAGTGTCTTGCTTTGGGCTATTAATTATCAAGCATCAGATAGTTACCATGCAGTCAGTTTAACCCTCGCTGCATGCCCCGTTCATGGGCCATATTTATTTTAATTTTAGTTAATACCTATAGAAAAAGGATGTAAATCGCTACATGCATCTACGTTTTCATTTATTGTATAATAAATTAAAATATCCAAGTATTTCCGTATTAAACGTATTTGGGACAAATCTTATCTTTGGTTCAGTTGTGATGATTACTAAATGATTAGTCACCTGATCTTTAACGAGATAATGATAAAAAAATGATCAGAGTTGTTCCATTTCAGATTCGAAACCAAGATCAAATCATCAACGAAGTTCGGAACATAACCAACATCAATTTTTTTTCTTTTTCTTTTTCATATTTATTACAGAAACCAGAAGTAATAACTAGAAAATAAAATAAGTCATTTAAATGATATGGATAGTTGCCAACAGCCCTGCCCTTAACCTGTATCGGTCCAGAGATCAACATGATTCTTTTGTAGTTTTTTTGCTATTTCTCTTATCAGAAGGATAAGAAATTGCCTTGAATCTAACGAATCTTTTGACGATCGATTAATCTATCGGCTACAAAATCTGCTCTCAATTAACCTGGATCTTTGCCAATATCTTTGCTGCGTTTGGCTGTGTTAACCATTTAAATCTTTCCAAATGTTCACAGCATGCCTTTCTCTTTATTTTTTCCTAAAACTCTACACCTTCCGTTTACTCGTTCATAAGCAAACCATCAGCTTTTAGCGGATTTCTCATCTTTAAAAATACCGGAAGCATACTATCATCTTATTTTATAAGAGTTCGTCGTTTAACACATTTTTAGGTCGTGTTTATTTTGTTGATTTAACAGGGCGTTTAAATCGTTCTACCGAAATGCGGTAACCCAACGATTAAAAGCAGAGAAAGTGAAACTCGCAGGCCCGGATCAATTTCCAGCTGACAATATTCCCTTAAAACTAATCGATAAAAGGGTCAGAGTAAACAGTGAAAAAGGATAACTAATATAAATCCTGGAGAAGACGAGTAATAAAATATCTATCTTTTCTCAAGAACAGTCATGGTAATGCAGAATACTTGGTTTATAAAGGACAGCATTTAAGGATTTTATCAATATTAATTTATAATACTGTGGTTCAAACAATATAAGGCCCAAGAGTCACTCGAGGAAGGTGGTTGATGAAAGTGATTGTGGCAAGGGCATAAAACGAATAAGTAAAAAGTGTATGTTATGAGGATATGTACGATAAATAACAGTTGGCTTGAGACATAAAGAAATTAATATTGTGGTAATCGGGTAAATATCCTATCAGGAGTATGCTCTTCGATGTAGCATTTTTAGGGAAGAAATTGTCTAGATAAAACTTCCTCCCTACTAATGGAATCCTAAGTGAATCAGGATGTCAAAGCATGGTGGTTCCTATCTGTGAAGGTCGCAAGTAATTGAAATAAAAAATACAGCTCGTTGAACTTTTGCCATGAAAACAGTAATAGAATAGCGAGAGGTTAAGTAATGGTTTCGTCCGTTGGAAAGACTTTTTAGGGTGAGAAAAAAATTAATTCAGTGACGATGAAACGATACTAGTTTAGTTTTGGAGGTAATTAATGTTGTAAGCCATTTATTCCCCATTGAGCTGTTCGAGCTAGGTCAGAAAATAAATCAGCTGACAGGCTCTAGTCGTCTAGATTTTGAACTATGGTATCATTTGTACACACGCACACACACATACACACGCATATATATATAGTCATCCGCAGACAGATTTGTTTCGCTGTATCACAGCTCATCAGTACGGTTATATATATATATATATATATATATATATATATATATATATATATATATTGAGAAGAAAATTCAACACATACTTAAACGGTTAAAGATCCAAAATTTAAATCAGCAATGTAAAGAAAATTTTTTACAATTGTCTTGTTCAGACAGTTGATAAAGGAATTTGAAAACAAAATAATGTTATTTATGAACGGTCTGAACGAGGTAATTGATTTTGTTTTATTCAGAAGAGAGCATTATGAGACGTCTGCATTGATCTCATTGGCTTCAGAATAACGCTCATTAACAATTACCATCATGGAACTACCGGATACAATAGACTTGTTAATAAAAAGACTTCGAAATATGCCATTAATGGTTAGTTTGTCTACCAACCCGCTATGTCACACTTTGTCACTAACTCTGAGATAGCAAAAGTGAGCGCTCTCACTGGTGAATTTATTATCATGCGCTTCACTGATTCAATGATAGATTATGACATCAGCATTGGAACTAAGTGAGTGAAATCGGAGGTTATTTCTGTAGATGTGATCATCAACTTTCTATGTTGATGATAAGTTTGTCGATGACACGAAGGAGACTTTGACGGGAATGAACACACACTCAAATTCTTGTAAGCGGTATAAAGATGACACGTTCATTAGACTTGGAAAATATTTTTTCTTCAGACTATGGTTAAACACCTTTACCAAGATTAAAGATAACTTAAGAACAAATGTAATCGCCAGCTCTACTTTAGCATTTTCCTTGCACTTCCCGCCTGTTGAATTCCCTTCCCCATGCTTGCTTCCCTGATAGCTACAATCTCCAAAAGTTTTCATGCAACGTTAATTGTCATCTTCTAACTTCCTGACTCTCTCGCTCTTTTTCTCTCTCTGTCTTACACTTTCTACAATATCACTTGCGCTGTTTTCATTTCTGTCTTCAATCTCCTCTCTTCGTCACCCCTGCCTACCAGCGCCGTATTGCCTTGTTTGGGGACGGAACGATTTTAAAAAATAGCTACGAGAAGTTTATTCGGACTGCTAGTCTTTGTAGAATCAATGCTTATTATTTAAAACATTAACAGGGCTGAAAAAGAGAAATCACAAAGTTTGTGCATAAGGGAGAAGTCTTGTCGTTTAATACTTCTATTTATGTTCTGATCTTCGGAACAGAAACACCAATGTTTAACTATAATTGTCGTTCCCATTTCCAGTGCTACCAAAAACGTAATGTTCTTGACGTTGTCTCTTGGCGGTGTTATTGACCTTTGCTGCCATTGCATGTAGATATCAGCATGCTGAAAGTGTTCTTTTATTGAAAATATTAAATTTAATCCATTAGCTTAAAATTAGAACTAAAATAAAAGCTTCACAAAAAATTTTTCATTTTTTAAAATTCATTTTCATCCTAAGTTAACGTTTTTCTATGATTTTTTACTTACCAATTTTTAATACATTTTTTGTTTATTCTCCTAAACACATAATTAGAGTGAGTGATATTTTTAATTTATCAATCTTAATTATTTGTTACTTTAAATCGTATTAGTCATTTTCATGATATAAAACGTTAAATGAGGGTTACCACCCTATTATATCACAATATCACAGGACCTTAAAAATGGAAAAGAAATATATTTTAGAATATTCAATGTGTAATCAAGGAATTAATAACATGAAAAAATATGATAGTTAAAGATTGTCTATTGTAATAGATGGCTGATCATCCAAAAAACATAGAACGGTCGTAAAGAATCAAGTACAAGAGAGATTTGATGAGAATAACAATCGCCTACAACCTGAAGGTTCCATTGCTCATAGAGAAAAATCATGAACGCTAATTTGCTGCTTTTAATGCAATCAGTATGGATGATCAGTTCAACAAACTTTTTCAGGCAAACTTTATATTTGATTAAATATTTATTTAGAAAAATCTACCGGCGCTGATGAAAGCTTTTAGGTCGTTTTAAATAAAAGAATATAGTCTCACAAAATATGTTTAGGCCAGTAAAAAACTCAATTAAATTTTAAGGCTGAGAAACCAAAGAATTGATACGAATTAGTACTGAGATCCAAGAAGAAAATTAATTAAAATTACTTAGTACAACTCGATAAACTCAGTAATTGTAGTAATATCCCCTGAGAATTGTCGAAAAGTGAATAACATACCGGACCAAATAAAAGAACAATAACTGAGTGAATATATGTATAAAGACATGCAATGTAAAAGCAACTATGGATATTTTGCATTCTGTTTAATATAGTTCTTGCTACCGATGCTATTATTCGTTTTTCATATTGGAAATTGTGCAACTAAATAATTCATTATATTAAATAGCTTTCTGCTTCTTCGCCAACAAACATATTCCTAATACTATATATTCTTATAATATTTATCTTAAACGTGTAATTTTCATATTTAAAACGCCATTACAGGTTTCTTTATTATTGCTGATACAGTATCACAGCCAACAGCGCAACATAATTTAAATACTTAATACCCTTGTCAAAATGAGTTGTCGTCAAAAATCGACTAAATGTTGATTAAGTACCATATTGCATGTATTATGCATGATATTTGTACGCCGATTCAGCGATTTCAAAATAAGTACGTTTTGTAATTATATATTTACAAGGACCCAAGGCATTGATGTCTTTTATATTAAGTCAGCTATCTTCCCGTAATCTCAATCGCCGAAAATATTTCTCACTGCTTCTTTTTGCCAACAAAGGAAAATTTATTTGCACCAATTGAATAGAGATTTTCTTTTACCTGTGTAAAGTTTTCTAATGAATAATTGCGTATAGAGACGTGGACGTTGATTTAGATAATTCTATACGATGAAGATATGCTTATCGAGTACATATACTTAAGGGCAAAGGTTAATTATAAAAAAAAAGTGTGTTTTTTATTATTTTTCAAACTTACTCCATTGTCAGAATCCCCCTTTTAATGCATTTCATAAAATCTATCACTAATCTAAACAATATTTTTCATGGCAGATTAAAACCTGTAAGATAAATCGCCACATTTTATTTCTATCTAAGTAATTTAGGTAAATTTAAGTAATTTTTAACAAGCATATTATGTGTTCTCATATCGCAATGAGAAATACGCAGCCTGATAAAATAAAACGGAAAAAACCGTTTTAATGGTCAATTTAACCGGCTATAGCTAATATTAAATGTACAAATTGTGAAAATATGAACACATAAGCATTTCTTAGTGAATTCACTGTTATTCTGGAAGTATTTAGATGTCTACTCGAACCTTGATTTCACATGTGCTTTCAAAATTAGTCCATGTCTTAGCAGTTGTCAGGACACAGTCTGGAACTAACCACTCCTAAAACTTTCATAGTTGCCAAATTTTTTATATTTTTTTATAACTTCTCTCTTGATACAAAACACAAATCTGAACCACATGACTCTAATTGCTTTTATCATATATGAATCGGAGTTCTCTTGGATCTTCGGCAGATTTCGTCACAATCCGGTCATTTTGCAATTTCCGTTTTGCTTTGACTTTGGTAAGCTCTGAATGTATTGAACATATACTTTTATCTATCAAGACTTACTATTCGATTAAAAAATTCAAATTCATAATGTTTCATAGAAACAGCTGCTCTTTATTTACATATGTGCAGAATGAAACATCTTTCATCCTGTTTGTACAAATATGTTATCTTTTATCAGAAAAATAAAGTTTTAAATTCTCTTATTCTATTCTGCATATTGATAAAATATTAACTGGTTAATATTAGAGTAATTGTGTGTCTGCGTGTGTGTGTGCGCGCTCGTATGTAAATATGTGTGCGCGTGCTCACGCGTGTACAACGTAAATACTTATTCACTGTTGTTCTTGAATGCTTCTACATAATGGCTGATACAAAGAGTATAGGCATGCAAAAACGAACAACTTGAACATCACACCAACTAAGATCGCATAACATACAGCTTTAATCTAAAAGTTGTTTTCAGCTGTTTATGCCATAAATTACAAAGAGTTTATTATCCTAGAAACTATAACTGCATTTTCTGTTTTGTTAAAATTTTCCAGTTGTGGAGTTCTCCTTTTTTCATTTAATATGTGTTGCACAATGCATTTTGTTTTTATCTAGGAAGTAATTTGTTACAATTCTAATTTGTTTCGACATTTAGACACGTTATCTTGTCCATTAAGACAAATTCATTTTACGAATCAACAAATGCATGAGTCGAAATGTTAATACTTTCAAAATAAATGCATTAGTTTAATATTTTGTGAAATTAAAAACAAATTGAAAGAATGAGAAATCAAAACTAATTTATCTTAACTTTTCATAAAACCTGAATTTTTCATTTCATAGAAGTACCAAATGCTGTTACAGTTACAAGAAATTGATTAAGGTTGTTGGAGCACGATATGTAATGTGACTGAAAAAGCTATTGTTAAGTCTAGGACCAAGTAGCCAATCCCATTTCAAATGGACTCATTCATTCATTCATTCATTCATTCATTTCCCACTGCTTATCAACCTTTTGCACGTTATTTAAAGCCATCTTTTTAGATTGAAATCATTTTCTTTTTTATATAATAATGATTTAGTGATAGAAGCCTTACTAATTATAACCTATAGCTTTAGGAAAAGAGGTGGATCCATAACTTTGCTCGGGATATATTTGCGCGTAAATGAATATAACGAAAGCACCTGGAATTAGAACTCAACGCCCCGATTAATAATTCCGAGCAATTTATCCATTACACCATCCACACATTTAAGCTTACAGCTCCTGGTATTCACAAATGGCCATTCATGTAGGTCCTGACCAGCCTCGAAGCTTCTTAACGTCGAGGACCGTACAGAAACCGTTGTTTCGGCGTGATGTGGCCGTAAACATCTCTTTAGACTAATTTTTATTCGGAGTTGCAGTTCCGATATAGTTGCCTGCCAAAGCCAGTCAGCCATATTATTTACGAGTGGGGCTGAATGTAGAGCTTTCATTCTTCTAGACTGACTGCCATACAGAGCAGTAAGTTAGCCTATAGATGCGAGAGAGGAGGATTTAGGGTTTTTCTAAGGGCATTAGTGAAGACAACAATCAATTATATGCTAAATAATACATCTGTGATTGATAACTGGAGATGGATAGCCTGCACCAGATTTATCTTATTCAAGACATGATACAGTATTCCTACAGCCAGAACTGGTCATGAGACTGATGATGATAGTGGTGATGGTGATTGACGCAACGCATAATCATTTTAAATAATAATAATAATAAGTAATTAATAATAACAATAAGTAAATAACAATAAATAAGTAAATAATAATAACTCATTGTAAATAATAGTAGTTTTAAATCCAATAATGTCTCATTAGCGGACTGGTTTTCTAGGAAAATACGATACAGTCAGTTTATATATCAGTATCAAGTTCCTGAACATGGTTTACAAATATTAGGTTGAGGTGTAAATAATTTCCGATTTGGTGCATTAGAATCATTTTTCAATAAATAAACTCTTGAATTTGGTTTTCAGGAGCGAAAACGTTTTTCAGGGATCAGTAATTATAACAATTAACTGGAGCAAAATCAGTTAAACATCATAGAGTAAAACAGGCCAACCGAACTCCAAAATGTTTTCCTGTGCCCTTTTTTATGCAGCCTTGCGTTGCCATGAGAGAAAACAACGAAATTTTTCAATTAGTCCAAATGTATGCTGCTGTGCAAGAACTGCGGTTACTTGAAATTTATTTTTAACTGCCATGTACATTTAGTATTGAAGATGATACCTTCTTATTAAGATTGTTTCACACAAACGGAAATTATTTATGACTCAACCTTATACAACGGACTGCTTCCTATATTATTTAAAATACTATAAAGAATAGTCTCAAACCAGAGTAAGTTAAGCACAAGTTGAATATAAAATTATTATAATGAATTATTGCTCATTGAGGAATTTGTTGTAAGTATTCATACTCAAAGTCTTTTATTAGTAGGAACCGTTTTCAAATAACTTAATCATTTTTAAATTTTCAGCTTCTGAGTTATTCTTAATGGTGATAAAACAGGCAAAAGATACCATGGAAATGTGAGTTGTGTTATTTGTCTGTATTACGACTGGGGCGGTTTGGAAAGCTACCGACAGATAGTTTCGGCTGAGTGCTCTTCAAAATGTAAAGTGATGAAGACTTACACATCACATCTCCAGTCGGTGGAACGGAGTTGTTAGCGGTTCGTCATTTTAATGTCGTATGCAAGTGTGCGCATGTGCTGCGCCATCTCTCTCGTCAGTACTTTGAAAGAACATAGATTTTAAAATTAGATCAGCGAAAAAGGAAGGAGGAATGAAAGAAAAGAAAAAAACATAAAGAAAGAGAAATGTTTAGTAAAATACATATTCACCAAAGAACCTCACAATTTTCGAGCATAGAAATAACACTGAAAAATATTGCTTGAAGCAGTTGCGCGCTTTGACAACAGTAACAAAGCATCGATTTGAATCTCATGTATAAAAGTTCATTCAGTTTTACATAATTAGATATCATTTGAACGAAGGAAAATTGAAGAATATTTAGATATAAAAGTTATTTTTGCCTGATATATGAAAGCGGAAATATTTGTATTTAAATTTTTAATCACTTAAATTTTTTATTATGTAAAATCAATTACAATTTGAGTGTTTAATACACCTTCATTTAGAAAGAAAAGTGCATAACTTGAACTAATTCTTGCAATTCAATAGACATTTGAGCGCCTGATACACCCCCATTAAAAAAGCGCAAAAATTTAATCAATTCTTAAAATTCAATAATAATTTTACAGTTCTGATTATATCGGAAGCTGAAGTTATTTATTAAAAGATTTTCTAATAAAATTAAATAAGGGAATATATCTTTAAATATCGAAGCATGAAAGTAAGGTAATGACAATAAAAATGTTGTTTTAAAAATATGCCGTTCAAATTTAAAATGATTTTCAGCTAAACTTAGTATGTGACAAGGCCGCTACTGTAGGGTACTCAATAAAACTCACCATAGTAGTTAGGGTATCTATATTGATTTGTTGATTAATCTTTTACAGTTTATCAAAACATATTTTGGATTGTAAGAATAATTTTTGTGAGTGAATATTTCATTAACATTTTTTGGAGATAATAATGATTTTCGGATAAAAGTGTTACTACTTAACCTATAGATGGGAGAAAAAGAGGTAGATTCATACTTTCGCAAGGTTATTTACGCGTAAGGGAATGTAAGATACCCAGCCAGAACTCGAATTCGGCTCTCCGATTTCTCCTTCCAGGCTTTTATCTATTGCACCACTCGCACATCCAAGCTTACAATACCTGGTATTCCTAAGTGATCACCCATTTAGGTACTAACCAGGCTCGACGTTCTTTAACATCAATGATCGGCAAGAATAGGTGTTTCAATTTGATACGGACGTATGCCAAGGGTATATATACTTTTCACTCTTTAACCCATAGTTTGTACACTTTACCAGATGCACCTAAAAACTTTAAGACCGATGTCAAATAAAAAAAATAGGGAGTGGGGTTTTAAGGACCATAAAACTTTTATGGTTATGGTTTGTTTCCTCCACTCCTTATGTGTCATTTAATGCCGAAAGTTAATTATCTTGAGGACAAAGGTAATTTCATTTACTAGAATGTATTGCTCGAATTTTTACTATATACTGTTTTAACAGTATATTTTTACTGTATACTGTTTTAACCGTAGTTTGCCTGTTAGGGTCCTATAACTGGGACCTGTTAACAACAGAAATTAAGAGGTGCTTCCACGCTCCCGATCAGAAGTCTTTACTGTCGGATGTAGTTTACGCGGGGATGTGCGTTGTGGTACAGTGGATATCGGCTCGGAACGAGAAACCGGGGAGCCGAGTTCGAATTCCAGTTGAATCCATTGTATTCACTTACGCGCAAATGCCCTTGGGAAAGGTATTAATCTGTCTCTTCCTTCCAGTTATGGGTTAAATAGCAGGACAGATTGGGTTCTATAGCCTTGGTCGGCCAACCAGTTTACTGCAGAAAACAATGGCAACCTACTGCGGGATAATCTTCTGCCCAGTCAGGCATGTCGCTTTCGAGACATGATCGTCCAAGCGTGTATCACGTATGGCACTTAACTGACTGTAGTTTACGGTCATACCCAGGACGAACATATAATAAGGGCACTGTCTTTATTGAAGTTACAGATATAGATACTTATGAACTCTGACTGTTATATAATATGTACTCATCTTATCTTGATTTGACCAAAAGTGTGATATTAAATAAAACCGGCTTTCAGTGAGACTTACCAACATATTTCGTTGTGAATAAACGTGAAAACGTGTCTAAAGCCAATGTGTTTCGATTATTTATATGGTTGGAGGAAAAAGTAGATTATTTTTCTGATAATTAGATTCGATAAAATTTATACACACCATGTTACAAATCTGACGGCGCATAGCAAATATACCTCTCAGAAGCTAAACAACGTAATTAAGCAACGGGAACATTTTGTTAGATGCAAAAAAAGTGCATTGAACAATGGAATATCAATCAATTTAATTAAGAGTTAATAGCAACGGAGAAGTTTTAAAGAAAATAAGAACGAAGGAAATACTTGTACTTAGGATTAAGCAAAAGTAAAAATTTCTGGAACATAGTCAGGAAAATTTCTGGAACATAATAAGGAAAGAGGACTTAGACAATATTGAAGACAACAGTAGGAAACGAGTATTTACCTATCTAACGAGTATATTTAAATGAATGACAGAACAAGAATTGAGATAATGCCGAGAAAATATTGCCTAGAACTACAAACACTGGGAAGTTAAGGAGAGGCATTTTAAATTTATTTATATATATATATATATATATATATATATATATATATATATATATAGTCATCCGCAGATGAAACAGATCTGTTCCGCTGTATCACAGCTCATCAGTACGGTTAGACTCCGATTGCTTTTAACCCAGGATTGAAACCCGACCGAGTTGGCGCCAGTCGGTGATTCTCCCTCTGAGCTATGGGTGCTCGGTAGAAGAAGGTAGACATTTTAGCGTGTATATTATCATTATTCACGCCCAATATATATATATATATATATATATTTCCCTCCTGTCACGCTCATGGAGAGAGAGTAAAGTTTTGTAATTTGCTTGAAGCATTGTGTAAAATAGGTATGTGGTCATGTTTTGAAGGCTGTCACAATGCGTTGAGTAAAATAAAGGAAGGTAAAGAAGTTTTTGGGGTATTACCTATTTATTAAACATTAATATTTCGAGATCAAAATCTCATCTTCAGAATGGCAGAGAAGCTTTTGTCTGTCCGAGTGTGTTCTCGGCCTTTCAAAGAATGGCTATTCCTGGCTGGCTGTCTGCAGCTGCTGCTGCTGTGTGTGTGTGTGTGTGTGTGTGTGTGTGTGTGTGTGTGTGTGTGTGTGTGTGTATTATATTTGGGGCCTTTTTGGTTTGATGATATCAGTCTGCTTGTATGTGTGGTTTATGTTAGTGTGACCTGACAGTTCGTTTGACTTTTAACCGGGTTGAAGAGGATCTATTTCATTTATCTGGTGGTGTGTGCGTGTCTGTGACTGTGTCATGTGTGCATGTCTATGTGCGCGTAGTTCTTGTAATTTATTCTACTTTAGTTTGTATGCGTGTGTGTGTGTGTGTGTGTGTGTGTGTGTGTGTGTGTGTGTGTGTGTGTGTGTGTGTGTGTGTGTGTGTTTTGGTGTGCGGTGTGTTATAGGCACCTCCACTACTTTGCCTGGGAGGGGGATAGCATATCGTAAAATTATTTGTTCATTTATTATTATTTTTTTTATTACAATTTTATCCTATAGGGTTGTTATTGCTATTATATATTATCCTCTCTGATAATTTTTTTAATTTTTAACCTATGAGATTGTTATTATAGTTATTTTAATTTTACGTGGGGTGGATAACATAGCGTAAAATTATTTGCTTATTTTTTATTTTTTATTTTTATCCTATAGGATTATTATTATTTATTAACCTATCTAATAAACATTATAATGTAAAAAGGCTTTATGAATGTTTTTTTTTAATTTTTTTAAAATATTCCGCGTAGGCATCAAGTCTCTATGTCGAAATATTGGAGGTACCAAGATGCGTGCATGTGTTTAGTGTACGCACATACACATAATAGAATATATATATATATATATATATATATATATATATATATATATATATATATATATTCCACTACCCTGGTTTCTACCATCAGTGATGTCTTCAGGCGATTTTTAATAATTGATTTTACCTTTTACCGTTTTTCTTTTTAAGAACGCTCTTGTAACGGTGTTTGTTTGTTTTTAACGTTCCACGTGGCAGGGAATTTATGAACGCGCAATTTTTAAATTAAAATTAAAATGGATTATGGCGCCATAATCCGTTTTAATTTCAAAATTGCGTTATCAGTTAATAAACAGTTATTAAAAATCACCTGAAGACACCACTCATGGTAGAAACCGGGGTAGCGAAATAACTCGTTTAAAAATAGAAAATATTCAAAAGTTCTACAATATAATTGTATCGAACACTTTTTAATACAAATGTGTACTGGTCTAACCTTATTATGACCAAAAACTATGTATTAAAGAATCAGCAATCAATCAATATATATATATATATATGCCTCTTGTTCTTTAGCTCATTTTGGTTTTGGTTTTTTCTTCTGTCTTAATGCAACTGTATGTACATTAATATATATGTTGCCGTCATTTTAGATCGCATATCGATAGAAATATTTTGCAGGCATTTTTGACGGCATGGGCCCATTCGTCTGTCCTAATTACCAATACTTTTTTAATGACTTTAGCTGAATTATTTACCCTTTCTCCGATGTTTAATTCATGTTCTTTTGGCACTGATCATTGCTGTGAATCGTTTTCTGTCGCTTTCAATATGTATTTTGCACCTCTCAAAATATGTCGAATAGATGCCAAGACGTAATATGGAATTAAAGAAATTTAAAATATGATATATTAGCAAAATATAAATGTTTCACAACTCATATCAGTTGTAATTATTTTGCTTGGAAACATATTGAAAAAAATAAAAACTACGCTTTATTTTCGTGTTATATCAATCAATATTATTTTCTCCCCCTCTCTCTCTCTCTCTCTCTCTCTCTCTCTCACACACACACACACCCCCACACACACTCTCTATCTCTCTCTTTCTTTCTCTCCCTATCTCTCTCTCTCAACATATATATATATAGAGAGAGAGAGAGAGAAAAATCTAGCAGCAACATATGCACTGATACAGGTTCTCTCGCTGATGAATGTGCATCAAACGACATTAGAGCAGATTCCTTGAAAAAAAAATAATCACAAAAGTAACTCGCATGCAAATGTCAGAAAGAGACCGGGTTTAATAAATTCATATGAAAATATCCAATAAACATATTGTGCAAACATATAACGCTGCATTGCAAACATTTGTAATGAAAAGTTCACTGGAAAAACATTGTTAATGAAAAGTTCACTGGAAAAATCACAAAGATATATAATGTCATGTATGAGACAGCTTTGGCAGCTACCGAAAAACTTAACTTCAAAACAAATAAAAGATGCAAAAACAGACAAATTAAAAGATAAAATTCAAGCGAGTATTTGAGGAAATCAGATGTGATTATCGATAGTAGATGAGATTTCAAAAACATAAAAATGGTTCAACTCAGAAAAGCAAGAACATCAAGCGGAAATATAAAATTAAAGCAGTAAATGAAATCGCACCAGTCAAGGAAATACTTAAACAAAAAGTATAATTAAAGGCTCAGAGAACAAGACAATATGAAAAGTCTTGAAGGTCCTATCGATAAAATAAGATATTCAAAACGGACCACAAGAATTGTTAGGGGGTAATAAGAAAAGAAATTATAGAACTCAAACAAACTCCACTTACTGAAAAAGTGCAAAGATTTTGGGGGAATATTTGTAGCAACTCAAAAGAATATAATCCCAATGCAGGGTGAATCAAACAAGAACAAGGATAAAACTGTACAAGAATAGAAAAATATGATCAGAAATAATGTTAGGCAAGTTCTAACAAAATCAAAAAATGCAAAACCTCAGGAAATGACAAGATTTCAACTTTTGGCTCTATAATCTGTCATCAGTCAATAAAATACTGGTGCAAATTTTATCAATGCGAAATAATAATCTGCATGATATTCCAGAATGGATCATAGAAGATATTACATATCTCCTACCAAAAACGGGGGAAACAGATAATCCAAAATTGTATAGGCCAATAACATGTCTGTCTACCACATACAGATTGATCACGTCTGTCCTGAAGTACTGTACATACACTCCTTGATGAAAACAACATTCTTCCTCTGGAACAGAAGTGATATCAAAGTGGTTCATATAATTGCAAAAACTAAAAAGAAAAATAATCCTGGAAAATTACAAGAAAACGGATTGGAATCTCAGCACAGCTTAAATAGATTATCGTTAAGGATTTGATAATTTTCCACACTCTTGGATACTTAAGGATTTGGAAATGAACAAAGTCTCTTTGATTGTAGTAAATTTTCTTTAATATAGCATGGGACTATGAAAAACGTTGTATCTAAATCATCAAAAGACACTGCCACTTTCAATTGTTTGAATATCCGATGAGGAGTCTTTCAAGGAGACTCCCTGTTATTCCTTTTTGGTCTGTCTATCTACGTTTTCCATGAACTAAACAGTAATAACTATGTATACAAAGTAAGCAAAAATGTGTTTAATCAACTATTCAAAATGGATTATATCAAACTCTTTGCCAATGACAACAATGATTTGAAGGGTATTCTCAATACTGTAAAATCTTTCAGTGATAACATCGATATATATTTCAGGTTAGATAAATGTGCAATAGTAACATCCAAGATAGAGAGAATTACAGAAACACACTCAATAGTTCTAGATCTTGTCACAAAGATTAGAGAACTTAAACAAATAGAAACCTATAAATACTAAGGAGTCAACAAAGGAGATAAAATTCAGCATACACAAATGATGGAGAAATTAAGACTACAAGCCTGTGTGACTGGTATTAAATACCGACTTGAATTCACAAAATAGAATATCAACTATGTAAACAAACTCTTTATCTATCAGCAGTTACGTGGATGCAGGGTTAACAGTTGTAACCAAAAGTTTTATCTTAATTGCACAGGACTAATGATTGCTAACTAAACATAACAAAAGATACATGCTGAAACATTATCCTAACCAAAAATGGAGATTCTGTGATAAATATCTAAAAGCAATTGACATGATATGAAAAAGTGGGTCAATATCTGCACTGGAAAATATGCAACTTTAATGGAAAGGAAACTGAATGAAACTAGTATGAATATCGCTCTGTCTTTTCTTATTAAAATGACAGTCCAGCAGCTTTCAAAGTATCTTCAAAGATCTTTAAAAACATCAAAATATCAGTATTTTAAATAGGATATCTAAAAACAAAAACGAATATGGCACATGAAGATATCAGTAATTCCAGTTGTAGTTAGAGCCCTCGGATTGACTGGAAAAGGTTACGAAAGGTTTCCTGTTAGCCTATGCTTTAGAGAAATATAAAAGACTATATTCACAAGTACAGCTTGCATATTATAATGAGCTTTATCTATGTTAATGTGTGCTATATTAATTTGTTTATTTTTTTTATTTATGCTGCGATTTTTTTTTTTTTTTTTGATCAATGGAAAATTTCATAAAACCATTTCTGATCTAAAGTCTTTGGTTGAGACTCGGAAAGAAAATGTGTATATAACAGAAATCAAAGGAAATAATAATAATAATAGTAGTAGTAGTAGTAGTAGTAGTAGTAGTAGTAGTAGTAGTAAAAAAGTAATCATCACTGCGACAGAAATGATGACTATCTTGAGAAAACAGTGTTTTATATTTTGAGTTAAGCCTGGGTTTTTCCCGCAAAATCCCCGCCGCCAAACACTCGTGTTTGATTTATTGTATAAAATTGGTTTCATATTCAATCTCTACTATTTTTATTAATAGTTATTGAATATCGCTAAGCTATAATATTCTTACCTAAGTGATGGCTTTCTAAAATCACTTGCGAATACAAATATGTTGCATTTATATTGATTAGAGTATCGCGTCTGTATTTTGATTCTCTTATTTTTTATATTTGTGAGTAAAATTTACGAAAAATTCTCATCATTATTCCGCATCTGTTTTCGTCATGTTCAACGGAAAATTTAATATTGTAGGCAATTTTTAGGCAATTATCATAAATTTATATCATGAAATTGATGCGAAATCTAACTACCAGTTCCAATGAAATTGCGTTGGTTTTAGGCTGACTTTTGAAATCAATAAGAACGTTCTCTCCCAACAATATATCAAGTAGGACTTCTGAAACATGTTTTTGATCATTTCACCACAAGCAAGAGGTACGCAGCTGTTCACAAAAAAAGAGAAAGTGACTGAGGTCGAGATGCTAAGTCAAGATCTTTGACTTTCAGGTAGATGTAACGATTATTACTCTTTGAGAAAATCCCATGCAAGACATCTTTATTTCTTTTTCTGAAATATACAGAACATTTCCTACCACCTTTTAATTTAGACTGGGAGTATTCTAGAACAAAGTGCTTCATCATTGATTTTTTTTTAATTATTTAAACATTTAACCTACCCCTTCTTTCTAACCATCACCTCTATTTTAAAATCAATTGTACATATTGAAAGCAAATTCTGGAAATAGTGGGAGGAATAATGAAATAAAAGTCTCGGCGGTATGTTAGCGCCAACTCCTTCGGAACTTGGCAAATTCTGACAAACATTTTGATTCTTGTTCCCACCAATCCCTACCAATCGACATACTCTCATACCTTTCAGGTAAACTGCAATTATATTTTTATATTAATTCACTAAACTGGCACTACTCAACTGTGGAACTCTTATCCGGATTCTTGCTTTCCAGCCTACTTTGATCTTCAAAAATTTAAATAAAATCTTGTTCTATCACACGCATTAACCCCTTTTGTCTTAGTGACTTAATTGTACTGCTCGGGATTAAAATATTAAAAACTAATATTTCTCTTTGCGTATCTAACTTTTTCAGATTGTAAGAATTTTTAATCAGATTATTGTCTCGACTGTCAATCAGTTGTTCCATGACCATTTTCTTTTTTGTGATGGACGTTACTCCAAAGAAGCGTACGAAACTTGTAACGCTGCGAAAACACACTGGCAAGTTTTATAGGAAGACCACAGATATTGTTGGTGTCAGCATTTCAACTGAATCTATCAGTCCAAAACATAAAATAAAATGCAGTCGAAAGAGAAAAAACGCCAAGAGACGACGTATACGTAATCAGAGAAAAATGTGAAAGATCCTAGGAAAACATTATTCGTTTTTTTTTTCAATTAATTCTCACAAGGGTGTATTTAGTGGGTTAGATGGTTGCTGTTTACCATCAAACTAAAGCTTTTCTTTGTTTAAGAATTTTCATTTCTTATTCTCAAGGCATGTTAATCCTCTCCAGTATGATTATAACCCATTTCTTGTTCACTGCGCCTCCAGTTATTCATGTCAAAATAAGCTTATTATATATCAATATGTAGTGTAGATCAACAAGACGAATCTTACAGACCATTGCCAGTTGAATAACTTTGAAATCACCAAATGTTTCACCACGATAGTCGAATTAAACAAGTTTAGCAAATATGAACGAAATTTTAATTAATAAGCACCTAGCATATTTTATATTTATTCGTTTCGTTACAGGAATCTAATTGAATATTATTTGGAAACAAGTGAATCACAGAATTCAGTAATACTATTAGAAAAAACATCATTCATCTTACCTTTGCTTAACGCAATTCCACAACAACAATATTTCAGCAATGTTTTGCAAGATCAGCTCGTCTAACACTACTCCACAGTGTAGCATTCACAAACAATATATATATATATATATATATATATAATTATGAACTCAATTCGCATTGTAACACGGAAATTTCTATGTTTCAAGAATCTCGTCATCAGGCAGTGTTGGATGTTGATTGGGAAAATGATTTACATTTAATTCATAATTATATGATTATACTAGCAATATGTCCCGGCGTTGCTCGGGTGTATCGAAAGCTTTAAAACTAATCCATGGTCCTGAAGCTCAGACTCTTTGGACGTTAGTATGAAAGACTAAAAAGCAATTAGTTATTTCCAGTTAAAGCGAAACCGCTGTAAGAAACTTCTGTAAGAAAATTAAGCATCTGAAAGAAAGCGTCAATAATGATTTTTGAAAATTTAAGGTTCTAATAAATTAGGAAAACTTTTGATGGCGGTTATCGGCTTTAAAAGTGGGATCAGCTAGTTCGGGATGGTCTTTGTGTTCGCTTTCACACAAATGCTATTGACAAATATATAAAACTATCTCTTCTCCCTTCGAACTAAAAGTTAAATAGCGCAGCAGAATTAGCTCTCTAACATTGGCTGACGGCAAATCTAAGAGAAGAGAAACTCTGAATTCAAACTTGTAGGTGTGCGGCTAGCATTTCCGCCCAATAAAAACCTGCTTGTGATCAAAACGACAGAATCAACACTTAGCGTAATGAAGCTGCGACTTGAATTTGATATGAGTGTTTCATGGCACTAATAATTAGGAGTAAGAATATAAGAATATTTCAAGAAATATGCAGTACAAAGAAAACGTGAAATTGCAGAAGAATTTGAAATGAATTGGTTAATTACTTTAAACGGTGCCCTGAAAGAGAAACAAACTTCTTTTCTGTGGTAATAAGCTAAAAATGAACGAAAGACTCTTTATAGTGACACAAAACTTTAGAATTCTTCAAATTATTGGCTAGACGCTATTCAGGCAACTTTGAAAGACCTTTTGTTGACAATGATGTTGACCAGTGATTTTTCTGCGTGAAAACGTCTGTTCACATTATATCAATAAGACGTAGCGAACAAGTAAGCAACTAAGGCAGTTTATTCTCTTGACCTCTCAACTTTAAACTAAGACTTTGTTTTACCGAATTCAACATACCTGGTCTGTTCAACTGTTCAAGTAATTTCAAGATACAGAAGAATACCTTAAAGAATTCGTTGAATCTTTTAATATGTAAGGTCGTGTTATATCTTTAGCTGAAAGACAGTTTAAGGTCATAGAAGTCTAGCAAATATTTTTCTGCCAATGAATATTAATGATATGAATTCATATGAATAAAATATTTTGCAAAGTCATTCGACACATTTACATCAATTTTATGGTTTGTTAAAGTATTTTATCACAGATAACATTTACATTTTATTCAATTTGTTCCATATTAAAATAAATGAATTCTTTTGTAACTTCTCAGAGGAAAAGTTATTATTACTTTTAGGTGTATGTGTTTGGTTTTGGGGCGGGATGTAGAACACGTGATGTTTTAATCCTGACATCCACAAATGTATAGTGGAATTTTCACAAAAGTTTCAAGTAAAATAATAAAAAAAGATGATCGCTAAACAAATACAGTTGCATTTGTGAAAACAATCACACGATACATTATTTTCAGTGGTCTAATATTATTGGTTTTTCACTGGAAGCAATATAGTCTAAATATATTGTAAAAAGTAAATAGTTATTTACGTAGCAGTTATACATTTTAAATCAATTAAATTGAGAAGATAAATTTAGCTATTTGTAATGAAAGCATTATCAATACTGTCTTCTAGAGAAAAATAGATAGAAAATGATAAAAATACAAAGCACATTTTTAATAATATTTTAGGTAGAATCAGGTCGGTTCTTATTACGTTTTGCATAATCATCTTTAATATTAAAAATATAATCCGCCTAATTGAAACGCATATATGTTATTAAAACAAAACCTTCGTTCATCTTCCAGTTGAACATTTCGTTTCTTTATGTATTTTAACGCCATATAAATAATATGTCTAAGAGTATACTTCGATTATCGTTGGTAAATTTCTCAGCTTAGCTTAGTGTTGTGGATCTTCGTAGCCAATTTGTTGTGGTAAATCTTAACGCACATCTTCGTCGCCAATTTGTTGTGGAGTTCTTGTGGCGAAACTTCACTGTAAAGTTGTAGTGACCGGTATTGCCGGAATGTAAGATACAGAACACAGGCGGTAGGTTTAAAACTGTATTAGTATAACAAGAACACTATATACAAAGTAAGTGTTAATTAAATACATAGAAATAAGGTCAGACGGTAAGTTACGCTGCTTATTGCCTGACTAGTAGCTGGCTTTAACAGCGTACTAGCTGTTGTTCTTAACTGCCGTTAACTATATAGTAAGAAGAAGAGTCCATTCCTCGTAGGAGGGCACTATTAACACTTAGATGTGACAGAAGACCAAAAGTACGGGGTACCCAGTGAAAGGGTTAAACTCACTAGTAAATCGAAATATATATATTAAGACAACCTTGCTAACCATTACATTACGTCAAACTGCCCAACTCCGATGATCTGTGAATCTACTTTACATCAATGAGCTGCCTAAGAGTATACACCGATCACTTGTAAATATGGATGTTGATGATACAACGATATATTGGGTGTGTCTCCAAATCACCAGAGCTTGGTAGCTGATCTAGTTTCAACAGCTCAGCGTGGGAAAACTGGTTGGTCTCATACAAGAGTTTGAAAACCAAGCTCGTGACAATCCAATATTACCGAGTGGAGCAAGAAGTTTCACTTATCGTGATGAACGTGTACTCTCAAGGAGGCCTCGTGTCTTGAGCGCTTATTAGTACTTAAATCTAACCCAAACCTTAAGTGGAATTTGTACACACTATCAATAAATAAAAATGCTGGAAAAATGGTCGGTTCCCTTTACCAGAATCTTGCAATCATCTACTTTTACAAGACCAAGACCAGTCCTCACATGGAGTACTGCTATGGAAAAGAGTTGCCCTGTTTTTCAATTTCTGCTCTCGAAAAGGTCTAAAAGCGTATCCATGTCTCTTTGTGTGACTGATTATCTTCCACCTTAAAACCCCTTCTCGGTGCTCTATTGCAATGGAAAGTGTTTAGATGAACTACATTCCTTACTTCCACTAGTTTTAACCTCCTAATCATCATTTCCTTTGTATTACGTTAATGAGATGTAAGTTCTACTTAGACAGTTTCTTCTCACAAACTACTGCTTCGTGGAAACCGACTACCAAAGTTTGCTTCCCCGGTCACTATAATCTTAACCTCTTCAAGTTCAAGATTAACTGCCATCTTCCCCACATATCCGCATAAACTTTCCCCCCTTACTCTGTAACATCCTTCTTTGAGTGGCTCTTGGACCTTGTACAGAGTGAACATCATTGTAAAAATGTTTCTCTCAAGATCTAGATTATCATAACTTTCTACTGTTTTCTTTTACTTATTATTTGTTAATTTGAAAAAAGTGGAATATTTTCTTTTGCCTCCACTACGGTTTGGTATTGTTTTCCTTATCTTAGACTGGATGACATAAAAGTCTAGCTATTAAGCCTTAGCTAAAGAGAGAATAAATGGTTTCATAACTTTTCAAGGGGGTTAGTGCGAAAGTGACAACATACTAATCTGCAATTTGAACTCGACTCGGCGATTCCACTTTCAGTTAAGAAAATCAGCTTAACACTACTGATTAAATATTGGATTATTCTTTTCTTGTTTTATTTCTGCTTTTTTCATTCGATGACATAAAGTGTGTTAGTTTCAACTAACTTCAGGCAAAACTTTTATTGTATTGTGACAGCTGTCACGTCAGCGGGCAGTTGAAAAAAAAGCATTTTGTCAAAATTGGCATATTCTTTTGTTTATTGATTCTGACAGTGAATTCGAAAAAATATAAACATCACTTTCGGCATATTATGCTTTTTTTTATATTTTAAGGATAGGGAAAATGCAACTCAAATGCACAAAAAAGGATTTGAGCAATTTCAGAGTAGATACTGAGAGTTATTGAATGTTCACAAAGACTTTATGCAGTGCATGGCTGGAATTCTTTTATTAATAAACCGACCGAACATTTTGAAGAAGCTAACACAGAATATACTTTTTAACCTCCATAAAAATTAATTTTGGAGTTTGAATTCTCTCAGTTAAAGAAATCGAGATCTCAGTCTCGCTGAGCGCAGATAAAAATCGCTTCCGTTTTCTGCTTCTCAAGTAGTATTAAGCATTAGAGTTAGTTTTTAATTAAATATTTTATTTGCGTATAATTCAAAGACAAGAGAATTATATACTCTGTTCTTTATTGGGATAAGTTTAGAGTTACTTTGTTCAACATTTATTGAATTAAATCTATTGACTGGGAAAATGTCTGATTGAATCATTTTTATAATTATAAATTAGCATCGTTTAATAAAATGTCGGAACTTTAATTATGTGCTTATGACGGTTTTTGATCAATAAAAAATTCTCATGTCTGATTGTATCTAAAGGTAATCAGTATCAATTGGCTATATTTATAGTTCCACCCACGGCTAGCAATTAATTTCTTTAATATTCTTCTCTGATTATATTGTCTTCATAAAAACAATTTAGATGGGTTCTTACAGTCTATTATTCGATTGTCCTTTTAACTTATCTTCCTGTTGCAATGTCTCCTTTGAACAATGTATAATTTCATGGATTTTTATTCTGTGTCCATCACGTGATGTGGTCTAGAATTTTATAGATACTTTTTGAAGTAATATTAACAATGTAACAACTTAATTTGAAATCACAGAGAAACTTGAAAATTACAAAGAAACTATTGTTAACAATCAGAAACAGGCAGCTGAAATTTTCACAACATATGATGTATAAATTTGATTTGGGGAATTTAACACTCACAGGACAGACTTCAGACAAAAGAGAGACAGTGAATAATCTATTCGACGAGCGGAGAATGATTATTATAAAATTCCTAAAATGGCATCGCATTTGAAAAAAGAAAGAATAACTATAAAACTCAAACAATTTCTTACATTTATCATATCGCAATTGGAGTATTTTCTTACATATTCTGTAAATATATAGAAGTATCCAAAATCACAGACATTCGTAAAAAATTTCCATTCACCTTATCAGTATCAAATATTTTGCAGAAAAACAAACAATCTGAGTGAATTTTATATTTTAAGATATCAAGTAATCTTTTCAATTGGAGTAGATAGACTAAACTATCGCCCGGTTCACAGTCCACCCACATCTATTGAACAGGTGAAGAGGCTCACCCCTTGTTTCCTGTTTAGGATGCGGTTTCTGGTTTTCTCTTTTCCAATCTTTTCACTCTTTTCCTTTTTTTTTTTTCAATTGGAGTAGATAGACTAAGCTACCGCCCGGTTCACACTCCACCCACATCTATTGAACAGGTGAAGAGGCTCATCCTTTGTTTCCTGTTTAGGATGCGGTTTCCGGCTTTCTCTTTTCCATTCTTTTTACCCTTACGTAGCCCCCTGCGCATCAGTGGCGTTACTGCCTTGCTTGAGGTGATATGATTAAAAAAAAAAAAATACATTTTGATAATTTCCCAACCTTTTTAAAATACTGTATTAGTTCAACACTTAGTAATCATAAACATTCTGATAATAAACGAGTATGTTGAGATAGTACTTTAAGGAATTCTTCATACAATCTGCATAAAATTGAAAAATAGTGAAGAAACAGATTTAGTTAAATGTTTATAGTTTATTTCTTATGCATATCATCTTCAGGCACATTAAAGTAGCAACTAGACATGAATTTTATAAGAAAAAATTGTTTTTAAAAATATTTCAAAACTAAAGCACAATGATAAAAAGCGTTTGATTAAAAACCCTGTTGCAGATATTTTAGACAAATCTTTCAAGTGAAACTTAAAATCTACTGAACTATTTCGAACATAAAAGGCCGAAAAACATTTTTAAAATCTTTATTTATTTTTGTAATCCATATTTGATTAATAAACAATAAAGTTTGTTTGTTTTGTGGGTATTTCGTTTATTACATTTTTCATGATTATCTTCATCCTTTTTTTGTTGAAAAAGAAAATTTTGGAGAAAAAATCCAGCGATTTAACAAGAATAAATCTTTTAAAAATCTATTCTATGGTAATGTTAATGGTAATGATAATATTAGCAGTTTCCTTATAAGGAAATATTTGGCATTCATTGACCTAGCAGCCAGTACTACTGACAATTGAAATTTATGGAATTTTTCTCTTAAAACAATTTTTCAGTAAAATAGGTTTCTTAACTTCAGTAGCTATTATCGTTCTTTTCAACAATGTTAGGCTTTTCCTTTTAATTTTTTGTGTTAAATAGTCGGAAACGTCGTGATTTTGATTATGTCATTATTTTTATCTTAAGATATATGTTCATTTGTTTCTGCTGTTGAACTTCCTCGAATGATGTGGTTTCTGCTATTTGGTACAACTTTTGTTTGTGATTCTGTAGCGTCAGTCCACAATGTTCGAAAAATTATCGTTTTCGTCAAGACACACGGGTGCTATTTTTAATCATTGATCTGGTTGTTGTATAGACCTGACAGTTTAGCTATTTCTGAACGTATTTGGCACCATATCGATATGAATGACTCAATCTGACCGGGCACTCATGTGAGCCTGCAACAATACTGTGAAAGCTGCATTTGAAATGATTGCGGCGTCTCTGTTCATGAACTAAGCAGCCATTACTGTTGTCGGTTCAAATTTATAAAAAATCTCTTAAACCAATTTTTCAGTACATTAAGTTTTTCAAGTCCAATAGCTATTAAAACTTTTCTTAGTAATGATAGGGCTTTCCTTCTTAAGATTTTACTTGAATTAGTCCGGTATGTCAACATCATAATTAATTTATTCTCCCTTGGAGCTACATGTGCTAACCATTTTAGTTTTTACTGCTATTGAAAGTCCTCATATGATGTAATTTCTGTTATTCGGTACAGTTATTTGTGATTCTGTAGCTCGTCTACACTGTTTAAACAAGAAGGATATTTGCTAAGATCCTCAGGCTTCACTCGCTCAAAGCCTTTTTAACGATTAACGGTTGTATACGGCTGACATTTTTAATAATTCTGAACAGATTTGACGCCATGCATGACATCCATATGAAGGTTATAGTCTGGCAAAGCTATTTACCGTCATGACTTGATTTAAGCTATTAAATTATGTTTAAGAGCTTTTATTTATATGAATATTTTACTTTCAGATTTTCATTTAGTTATTTTACACAGAAATTCAAAGTTCGTAATCACTTTGTAAAATATACGAACTCTGCTCTCTCTGTGCCAGGGTATTGTTTCTAAGTTCTATTTGTATTTCCGTCTTATAAATATAGATTATATTCATTTTTATACTACTAAGAAGATGAAAATAAACATCTGAATCTCTTATTATTTTTAAGATAATCTTCCTCATTAAAGTAGATCTTGTAAATCATAAAGGAAATAACGTGATAAATCGCTTCTATTATATGTCTAATTAATGAGACGTACACATATGTAATTCACTTTTTTAAATCAAAATACTTATTCAGATTAGTCTAAATGGGAATGTTTTCATATTAGAATCAATAAATCCTAATCGATTTTCCCCAATACGTGCGTTTTTCAATTTTATATCAGTACAGTTTCTTTAAATCTTCCTGAAACTGCAGAGAATACTTAATTGCAACCGAGTTTGATGGCAAGAATAAAGTTTGAATTCCCTTTAGAAAATAGTATAAAGACTGCAATTTTGATAGAAACACAAGCACCAAACAACTATTTATTCAAAATAATTACCGGTTTGAATGCATCAAATAAAACGACGAATTTCTTCAATAAAATAAAAATATGAAATGTAAAGATTTAGCTTTAAGCATAAACATTGGTTGACTCGAATTTTGTTTTGTAGAAGAAAAGCTACAGGATAAAATATCTGATTGTAAAGATGTCAAAGGGGATTGTAGACATTACTAATGGTACATGAAATATGAAATAAAAATAAATAAAAAGTTTACGGTACGAGAAATCAGAGAACCGAGTTCAAATTTTAGTTGAATTTGTTGCATTCACTTACGTACAAATACCTTTGAGAAAGGTATTAATCCGTCACTTCTCCCTCCAAAATATAAATAGAACAGATTGGGTTCGGTAGCCTTTAGTTGGTAACCAGTCTAACGCTAAAAGCAATGGCAACCTATTGCCAGAAAATCTTCTGTCCAGTCAGTCATATCTCTTTTGAGATATGATTGTCCAAGCGTATATCACCTATAACACTTAACTGACTGACAGCAATTGATATTAGTTTAAAATACATTTTCAAAATATTTCGGTTTTACTGAAAAATTAATTTGCAATGAAATGATTTATTGATTTTTACTTCAAAATCGATGTTTCGTTAAACAAGCCTTTTGAATTCTGATAATCCAAGAAATAATTCAATAAAACTAACGACAATTTTTTTTAAAACTGAAAAAACTATATTAACAGGCATAATCAATGGAAATTGTATGCTGTCCTTCTGTAGCAAAAATAGTATAAGAACTAATAAACTACATAAAATATAATGTAAATCATTCTGTATCAGTAATACTTTCACATCCCTGTAAAAAATTACACTGCGTTCCTTTCAAGTTTCAAAACTGTCCGTCAAGTCATCTTTCAAAATTGCCATTAGATACCACATCATTTTCTATTTCAACTGATCTCTTATCTGATATAGCACTAACAGCTCAGTGAAGTCAAAAACCTGCTTGTAACTTTCAATACTTCGAAAACTAATTTGTAATTTTCATCATCACCTAGCTTACTTTAGATTCGCACAGTCACAATGAATGGTTTCACATTCACCTTTGTTTTTTTTAATATATATATATATACGATCAATCACTAAAGACTCTGTCGATTTTATATACTGATCCAGAAAGTTTTATGTACCGATCCAGAAAATACCACGCTATGTCTTTACAAGAGTCAGATCAGATTAAAAATGGAGTATTGCTGCTATATCCAGGCTAGAGCTTCTCAGTTCTTTTTGTTAAGCCTTACGCATACATCCCCTTATAAGCGCGGACATATTTTCCACCCAATGCTGCGAACATCTTGATCATTTATTGGTTTTTCTATGGAAAAGGTTCTCACATGCTACATTCCCTAGTTCCATCAGTTCAGACCTTCACAGGTAAAACCTGCCATGTCATGTCCACGGGGGCAAATCAACCTCGTTCCTTTCGTGTTCGATTTGTAAAGATGAAGTTAAATCTTTTTCCAAAAACTGCTACTTTATTAAACAAATTCATTAGTAGATGCTTCCTCAAACACTGCAATGTTAACCTCTTCCAAGTCTAAGCTTAACTGTTATTTATACTACATATTCACAAAATTAAAAGTTACTTCTAGCTCTGTCTTTTTAGTAACAATCTAAATTTTGTGGCCTTTGTGTATTGTATTGCGTTAAGTTTTAGTATAAAATATAATCTTGTAATGTCAACAACTAATTCCCGTTTTTTTTGTTTTTTTTTGTTTTTGTTTTTTTGCAATTTCAATGAATACGAGATAAAGTCTTAAAAGTTGATATCAAAATTGCATGTGAAATATTTGAATGATTAAGATATATTTCAAGGAAATACGTCTTATTCATTCAAATATTTTTCTGCAGGTTAATGTGATTCTGTTTATATATATATATATATATATATATAGGGTCCTAGCTCTGGCTATTGTAGTGTTTTTTGAGCATGATTGTAATGTTAGTTCTCTAATGTGCTTCTCATTTGATCCTATATATATATATATATATATATATATATATATATATATATAAGGTTTAATATTCATAATTAAATAATAAATTTTTCTCTAAATAAAATTTAGAATTTTATAGAAGTAATCGATTTACTAAATTATAAAGTAAGGTTAATAACCATAATTAGATTAATTATATATACTGTCGTTAACACACACAAAACTTCAACTATTACCTTAAATACAAACCCCCACCACATACACAACTGACTAGATATAAGAATAGAAATCTAAAATTAAAAATATAATAGAAAAAAAGGTTTCCAAACTATGATCTAATTAATAATTAAAAATTAAAAATTCAATAGAAAAAAAATATATTCCCTAAATACAAAGTTAAGATTAAATATACAAACTTACATTAATTATAAAGACTCTGCCTAAATTAAAAATATCCGCGCCAACCACTACCGGCTCTTCAAAGAAATCCATAAGGATCTAGTCACTAGATAATAAAAACTTACAACTGTCTAGAAATCAAAGAATCTCATTAATCAACCACTTAAAAAACACCCTCTCCAAAAATTCCAATTCAGAGACTTATTCCCCTATCACTAACCCCCACCAACCCTCCTTATGGTGGATATAAAATCACCTTATGGTATTTTTTTAACCCACCCTCTCCAAAACTTCCAACGCACAGAAACTTATTCCCCTATAACTAACCCCCACCAACACCTCTAACAAAACTAAATAAATATAAGGAAAGAGGATTTCCATTACTTTACACATCGCCTGATGAGACATTGAAGTTTCAATGTCGAAACAATCGTACCTTTGTAGCGGATATATATATATATAGAATGATTATGTTCTAAGATATAATTTATAATAAATATTCACAGCTCTATATATTATATATCGAGCACTGTTTTAAATTAATTGTTTTGGACGTTGTAAGAATTCTTTCTTCGTTCTGTATTCACTAGGATATATATATATATATATATATATATATATATATATATATATATATATATAAGTGAACATTTAAATCCCCATCCAGTGGCGACAGTCTGTGTTATACTAAACGCAATCGTCATACCCTTTCTTTATTGTTCTATCTCCTTAATAACGTTTTAGGTTTTCTCATATTCTTTAAATAATGTACACCCAAAATTACATTGTTGAAATATCCAGAAATTAAAAGAAGGTCATATACGAAAATTAATGGAACTTAATATGCGCCATGCAACTTTGTACGTTTGTAAAATTCGTGATACTACTTTTTACTTGCAAAACTTCGTTTTAATTAAAAGAAAATAAATATAAATTATTCATACGAATATGTATTAAAATTTTCTTAATGTATTATTTCTCTACAATTAATATACAACCGAGCTATTTCAGTCTATCATTTGTGCTTACTAAATTGCACAAATATAAATAAATAATGAATAAAAATTAGTAATTAAAAACGGCATTTAACTTAAAAATGATACCGTTAATGAAAAACATCAAATGTTCATATGCTGGACGTGAGTTTCATTTTGTGTCTCTAATATAGATTTTGTTTCTTGTAAAATCAAATTATTTTTCTGCAATCACAGGTTCATCGGCGTAACATGCCAGAGTAAAATTTTTTCAAAATTTTCTTATGCAGTTACCGCATTATATATACAAAATAATGACCGCCTAATCGTTTCCGAAAAGATTCGTCTGTTAAGGTGGCTAACCAATCCTTCTTGCAAACGCCTGCTCAGGAACATTTGTGTTTGTTCAGCATGGGTTATACTGCATTAAGCCGAAAAGAGCTTAGATACTGGCCTTCATTGTCAACCATTTTCCTAATCGATTCTGGCGATTTGACCTTTTCTAGTGCGTGTCACAGGTTCTATCTTAGCACATCTGACTGAGCCTTTAGTATCTTCAAAGCTATCTCATCCACTGGCGCTATCATGCCTAAGTATGGAACTTGCCTAGTAGTTGCTGCAAAGAAAATAGGTTTAAAACATCCGTATATCACAAGCCAGCTTTCATTGGACAATATCCCAACTTCAATTTTTGCCATCCATAGTGTAAAGAAAAGGATCGTTCGATGGCTACAACACTAGGCAAAAATAATTTGTAGCAGCCCAGACACACATTAACAAGAAACGATCAGCATCTAATGTACCCTTTAGAATAAGAACTAACATAAAATCAGTGTTTACAGGTGAGTACAGATGGAACCAAAAATAGTTACGATCTGTCTACCTAAAGTCAAGAGCTTATCTGCAAAACATCAGAAGATCTGTGGTCCCTACAACATCAAGGTAATATTCAGAAGCAGTTTTCAGTCTGCAAAGAAATCACTGCAAATAACCTAATACTGGGTGAATATGACCAAGAATTGCGTGTGCTTGGTGCTTGTCAGTTTTGACAGAGTGAAACAAACCGCACCCTAAAATTTAGGGTTGAAGAACATCTAAAATTCATATTGAGAGGTGAGACAATGAAATCAGGCATGGCTAATCATATATGGAGGGAAATAAGTATTCACCAGCCCATGTTAAATGAAATGAAAGTACTAGACAAGGAAGAACACTGGAGAGTTAGACATCTGAAAAAATCAACGCATATGCTAGTCTATAAGAATACCCTTAGTAGGCCTAGCAAGGAAATAAATACAATATGAGAGTCGCTACAACAAGTGTTCAACTGCAGAACCTGCAGAAGAATCAAAATATGACAGCCAATAGCAGTAAAACATAACAGCCAACAGGAGTTGCAAACTCATCAACAGTCAAGTTAAGTTTAAGACTGTAAGATTGCTGTAGCAAATTGTCCTACGTGACAATGGCCAACTGGGTAAAGGCGTTGGTTTGTGAATTTGGTTGCATAGTTGTTGTGAAGTCATTTGGTCGGACAGTGTGCACATACACTCAGTAGAAACGGAAGAGCAATAAGTAAACAGAACTACATAAAATAACTAGGTATAGGAAAGGAACGAGAATAGGAAGTCTGAAAGGCACAACAGCCGCAACGTTGTGACAACAAGAACAAAGACGAGGACAATAGTCTGAATAGAAATAGAATAAAAATGATAGTGATAATATGATCCGTTTCCTTAGATTGATTACCAAAGCAGGCTGAGCTATCGTCGACTGAAATTTAAAAAATCTTTCTATTATATTTTTTAAAAAAAACAGGATTTTTATGTCCACTGTTATTGATAGAACCTCAACAACAAAGATGAAGACAACAGTCAGAATATGAATTGATTTAAAACGATGATGTTAATTTTAACCGTTTCATTATATTTATTGACCGAGCAGCCACGCTAACTAACGATGGTTTAAAATCACAAAATCCTTCTATTAAATTATTCAGGAAAATAGAGTTTTTATGTCCACTGCTATTGATAATCCCCTTAATACATCAGTTAAATAGAAAGAGAGCATAAATGTTAATGTTAATTTTTGCCATTTCATTATATTCATTGACAGAACAGGCAAAGCTATCGTCGACTAAAGTTTGAATTTTTTTTCCATTATGTTTTTCAGAATAGTACGGTCCTCCTCTTCACTAATATTGATAATCTACTTAACAATAAAACTGAAAAGAACAGTCTGAATATAAATAGTGTAAAAATGAAAATGTTAAATTTAGCCGTTCTCTGAAACTCAGTGACCGAGGAGACAGTACTTACGTTGATTGAAATTTACAGAATCTTTCTATAAATTTGTCAAGAAAATAGGCTTATCAAGTTCATTGTTATTGATAGTCCACGGAACAACAAGGCTGTGTAATAGAGTCTTAATAAAAATAGAGTAACGATGATTATAATAATATTAGCCGTTTCCTCATATTTACTGACCGAGCAGGAAGTGCTTCGGTAGAAATTTACAAAATCTTTCTGTTAAAATATTCAGTTCTAATGACTACTGTAGTTGATATTCTTCTCCACAAGATAAGGACCAACACTGTGAATATACAGTATAAATGATAATGGTAACATTAGTAATTTCCTCATATTCATTGTTGGAGCATACAATGTTATCAACCATTTAAATTTTACAAATGTTTTTTTAATCCTTCAGAAAAATACGGTTCTTATTACCCCTGTTGTTGATATTCCTCTCCACATGATAAGGACCAACACTGTGAATATAGAGTATAAATGATAATGGTAACATTAGCCATTTACTTATATTCATTGACGGGGTAGTCAATGTTATCATCCGTTGAAATTTACAAAATGTTTCTAATAAACTTTTCTAGAAAATAGGGTTCTTATGTCCTCTGTTATTGATCGTATTCTCAACAACTAAGATAAGGACAATTATCCGAAAACAATGAGCAAAAATGATAATATTAACCGTTTCATTATTTTAAATGCCCGATTAGACAGTGCTACCCATCGATTGAAATTTACAAAATCATTGTATCAATTTTTTTAGAAAAATAAGGCTCTCAAATTCAGTTATTGCTTTTTCAAGTATTGATAGGGTTTTACTTTCTAGCCTTTATTATATTGTGTTGATGTATTTCATTATGTCGTTATTGTCTCACTGGGTTACATATATTTTAATTCATGTATTCAGATGTTCTTTGGTACAGTGATTTCTTGGAGATTTCCAAAGGTTCCGAAGAAGAATTGTCCTCACTAAGAGGTATACCCTTCATTTGTCCAAAACCATTTTAACCATTGAGCTCAAAAAGTGGTTGCATGCGGCTGACTGTTTAGATATTTCTTAATTATTTTGGGTGCCATGTATATCAATACGAAAGACTTAATCCGACGAGGAATATTTAAGAACATGAGCTTTCAGCTTAATGTTTTGGTTTTGTAGTAGTTTGTAATGTTTCCCACATTACCACGAGCACAGCACATCCTATATTTAATTTTCTTATCCCCTCTATTATTTTCATTGATCCACGCACCTAATTCCACTTAAAAGAATTATTTTTTATTTTGACTTGTTTTTTTTTTCGGCTTGACTCTCTTACATTTTTACTTGTTACTAAAAATTCAATATAAATTGTTCAATAGCCAACATTTTCATTCTCTCCAGTGTTAACTTAATTATTATAAACTGAGATTTATAACCGCAGTGATATCTGAATAAGAAGTGCATAGTTATGATAAGTATACAATAATATATCTATATCCTATGTTCAATTTCCTTAACCCTTATATTATTTTTAATAATTGATCTATGCACCTAATTTTACTTATTAGAATTAATCTTTTATTTTGCCTTGTCTTTCTTTTCTACCTAACATTTTTACCTTTTTACTTGTTACTGGAAAAGCAATATGAAGTGTTCATTAGCTAAATACTCCCAATAGCAAACATCTTAATTCTCTCAAGCGTTAACTTCAATAATTATAAACTGAGATTTACTATCGCAGTGATTTCTGAATTAGATTCGGATAGTTCGGCTTAGTTTATATAAAATGTCTCTCCATCGAAAGTTGTACAAAATAATATAATTGTTTTTCACATAATAGGTAGGTAGTAATAAGCCATTAAATATGGTTGAGGTAATTTGTGAATGTCAAATTATTATTATTATTATTAAGGAAATTATTAGTCTCTACCCTGAAGCGGTATTAATTTCGATATCTATTTTGAGAAGTAAATAATTATTTTCAAATACTGATCTACTTTCACAAAACATTTCAGATTTTAATTTTATATTGTGCTGATCATTAGTATGTTGATTAAAAAATCTTAATTTTTAACTCGATTTTCGAAAATGCTGATGGAAACTGAAAAGTATTATGCCATTTTATATAATTGGTCGTTTTTTATACATCAAGTGAATCCCTATCTTGTATTTGAAGGTACATGCAAAATTTGCAAAGACAGTTTTCCTTACAAACATTGAAATCTGTGTCATTGAATGTTGAAACGTACTAAATACTTGACCAAACCAAACCTTTTAGAACGTTCAATGAATTATTTCATTTTCGGATCTCTTAGTTATTTTTATTTAACTCAATTCTCTGAATTTTTATTCGCCACTCTTGTCACTTGGTATTGAACGCACAACTCTTTGGGTCAAGTCACTGGATCCAACCGATGCTCTTATCTACTAAGCTATGTATCATTGAGATCATCATGGAACGAGAACAATTTACCCCGGTGATCAAAATAAAGGGTTCGGTTCAAAACTTCAGTCACCTGAGGACTGTCAGTGTATAAAACGGCCGAGACGTTGTGAATATCACAAAAAAGTTCAAGACAAAAGTCCGAACACTACCTCATCTCAGAAATATAGAAAGTGATCATTTATGCCATCCGTTGCAGATCGGCATGGTAAAGTCAATTTAACGTATGGCGCTGGTGTATTTAATTCATTAAATAATTTCAGTAATCATATACTTACTCTACACTGAAATTCTAATGAAAGAAAAACGGTAGGGAAATATTTTCAATTAACTACTACCATCAACAATATCTCATGAATGGGTGCTGTGTTTTCGGTAGTTTATTACGATAGCCTGAATGATTTTTCTCGCTCTACTCATTTCAGTGTTCTCGAATGCGATCTTTAAAACACTTGTTCAGACAGAGATCCAGTTGTTTTATTCAACATCATTGAAAAACATAGACTAAGCCTACTATCAAAAATATATTCGTTGCCAACAATTCACTATAATCCACAGGATTTAAGGTTTACATTTTATACCTAGAGTATAAGACGGTGGATGTTTAAGGTTAAAATGTTGTCCTGTATTCCGATATATACGGTATTCTTCTTCATCGTAGGCGTCGAGGATTTTCTTCACGATTTGGCTGTTTCCAGAATTGATTAGCATTATCTGAAAAGATTAAACATCTCTCGTTATCTGTCAAACCAGACTTACAACTTGCAACGTATTTATTGATTCGAGGCTTCGAAATTCAAGACATTTCACTCCAATGACTGCAGATTTTACGAGGTAGATTTTCCAGCTTCACGCCTAACTGGTTTGAACTCGGAGTTTTCTTTTTTATTTTCCAACAAAGATTAGAGAACTCAACCTATCCTGTTATTTACCTCATTGCTGGCGTGAGAAATGGATTCATATCTTTCTGACACTTATTTGTGCGAAAGTGAATTCAACAAAGACGGCTGAATTTTTAACACGGCATGTCGATTCCCCTGTCGGCATCCATAAACCTACGGTAAGCGCACATCCAGATAAAACCTTAGTTTCCATTACATATTTAATATTTTCATAAAACATTAAATAACTTATAATATGTGTGTAGTATAAAACGTTTAATTGATCTATTTATGTAAAATATATCGCTATTGTAAATGTATACCTTTTCAATTATCTCACTGTAGAAAGATACAACTTTCTTTTTTTCTTTTGCTCTATGTAAGATAGAAGTCATGTTTTTCATATTATTTTTTTATCTTGGATAAGTAATTATTATTTTAGCTGTTGTATCGTTCAAGCAGAACGTTCCCACTCTAAACTAGATATCTCCCAGAATTCGCTGAAAAAACTGCATAGTATGAAGAAAAAAGGTCCCAAACTTAATAAAAACAAACTTTTTCCATCAAAATGTTTATGTCATTATTAAGAGGAAAGATCAAAGATTTTTTAATTACTTTTCCAATTTTTTAATTTTTTCTAACAATTGAAATTTTATTAAAAAACCTTGTTTTGATTATCGCCAACTGGTAACCAAATCGTTACAAGAGTTTACAATGGAAAGCGTAATATTACATAACTCACTTTTTTCGGTGGCAAACACATAAATATAGAAATTATTGCAAAAATCAAATCATTGTTGGATTTTAATGAAACTTACAGGAATTATTTACAAATGTATGAAATTATTCTTTAAATTATTATTTCTAAAGAAATTTGTAAAAGTATTTTTTAAATCTGTTACGCCTCCTCTACGTAAGTTCATGAAATTGAAAAAAATTAAATTATGTAGGCAAAAATGGTTTTATTACTTAAACCAGCACTCATTTGGGAATGTAACTCATGTATTATATTTTTAAACCATTTAGCCCCTTTTATCAAAAATCCGCACCGAATAGTAAAATAAAAATGCAATAAATCTGTAAATTTCTTTAATTAAATAAGCTTTGAATAACTTTAATAAATTATATAAATGTCAGACATTATAATATGAAGAAAAAAGAAAAAAAATTGATTAATAATGAAATTTTATAAAGAAATGTTTTTTATTGTTTTTAATTATAATAATTTATAAAGTTATAAAAATATTTTTAAAATATTTACATTTCCTTTAGACATTAGACTGACAGGTTACATAGTGAAAATTATATTTACTAATCGAAAATTAAAAAGTTTAATACAAATCACTTAGCCATCGTATTTTTAAATAATTTTCAATCTGTGTGTGTGTGTGTGTATGTGTGTGTGTGTGTGTGTGTGTGTGTGTGTGTGTGTGTGTGTGTGTGTGTGTGTGTGTGTGCATTTAAAGTTTGTTTTATTTTTGTATGGAAATTCCTGTGTAAATTAAAAGGTCATATATTTCAGAGTTACTCCCCTTTTCCAGAAAAAAAACTTTGTACAATTATGTCACTTGTGATCGCCATACGCTTATCTTATCTCAATCTGTCAACACATTTCAACTACGGTGAATAGGTTAGAAAGGACAACTTCATGTGATTAAACATAGTTTTATTCTAAAGTTTATGCTGTAGATAAATAATACTTCCATAAATCAGATTAATTTAACATTATATTTGCTAATTTTTCAAAGATAATGTGTCACATATATATATTTTATTTTTGCAAGAGTTTTAAAACCTAAAATTAACTTTTGTTTATAAATCAGTCTAACGCTCAAAAATAGCTGAAAAATTTAAAAATTAAAAACGTCTCGTAATTTTTGTTTGAAATAGATCAGAGTATTTTGCTTACTAGAAATAGTAAATTTGGTAATTTAACTTTCAAATAAAACTAAAATAAAGGTTTCAAGAAAAAAATTTTAAAAATTCAATTTAAAATTGAGATATCGAAAATGAGTGGGTGTACCTACACTAAACATATATCATTTTTTCTTAATAATAACGTTTAGTTGACTGGATACGAACTGTATTCTGCAAAGAATTCCCTCATGGCACAAAAGTGTCAATAGTGAACAAGCAGAAACAGGTAGAAAAATGAAATGATAAAATTAAATTCGTCCGATAAGCGTATGATATTTTACGACCATGTGTTCTGTAGCCGAGATGCTACCGATGTGTCAGTATTGCTCTATCAAGACTGATAATTGTGTTGAAATATGAAGTAGAAAATGTTGGTCGCAAAAGAAAGCAATGTAGCTTGATGTCAGAAACACGTCTCTTTAAGTTACACACCTACAATAATATCGTTTAACTTCCTCCAACCACCACTTCTTAATTTTCTAAATAATCATGAATTCATCTTATATTTTTTAAACAAATCATTTTCACCATTTATTTTTAAAATATCACCTTAAGAACAATATTGTTCCGAAACATGAAACATTTTGTGTAGTGATATAATGCTTTAATATATTTTGTGTAATGATATAATGCTTTAATGTTTAATGCTATAAACCATTGTAATAACAAAATTACAATATTAATCTCTACTTTGTGGTGAGCACTCTTTATAAAAGTAAATGCATGAACAGTGGGTTTAATCCATCTGTACTTTCATTTTCTTATATATATATATATATATATATATATATATATATATATATGGGGGGGATAGGATTATTGCTGAGAAGTTTGTCACTTAACTCAGCATACTCATACCGTTAGGATATCGTCACTCGTCAGGGAAAGGTTTCACTCTGCTCTTCTTACCCGTTTTTTTCTCTTATTTATATTTATATGGAGTTTGTTTTAATTTGATGTTTTTTTTTTGTGGAAGTGGTCAGTTGCTTTTACTTTTGTTGTGTTGATTTTCTTTTTCTTTTCTTGCGTTGATTTTCTTTTTAATGTTGTATTATTTGTGCAGGTGTTTATTATAAACGAGTGACGACATCATAATGGTGTCCTCACAAAACTTCGGAGTCGGAATCAGTCTGCTCAGTTAAGTGACAAACTTCTCAGCATTAATCCTATTAAACCTCTATCTTTACTCCGATATCAAGAACTCTACGACAAAAAAACCTGCTCACTAAAACTTCTATCAGTAAATTACAAAAAATCAACAACCCTGACACTAATCCTTATCACAACTTAACACAATATATATATATATATATATATATATATATATATATATATTAGGACCCTAAATAATTTCTCGCTGTTTTCTAACAGATGACGTTCCCAGTACTGCGTGCGTGTAGTTTTAGATGGTAATGAATCTATAAGGAAGTACAATAAACAAGCTTAAAATTCAGTATATCTTATTTTGCCGAAGTATAAACAACATGATAGCGTTTTTCATACCGGTAATCATATCGGATTTAATACCAAAGAAAGTTATGAATTTTACTGCACTACTTTATTCAAAAGAAATCTGCAGCTGAAGCATACAGTATTCTTGTTAAGAATTTCGGTGATCATGCCCTATCGAAAGCAACATACATAAATTGGTTTAGACGCTTCAAAAAAAATTTTGATTTTTTTGTTTTTTGTTTTTTTAAACGTTTCACCCCCAAGCAAGGTGGTACTGCCACTGATGCATAGGGTACTACATTAGCGTAAAAGGTTAGACAGGAGGAGAGTGAAGCAAAAAACAGACCAGTTACAGGGGGTGTCAGAGAAAGGGCAAGAGTAGGATGAGAACACAGGTGTGAAGACAGTTGCGAATGTAGCGAGAAAGGAAAATATATACAGGGTAATGTAGAAAGAACTGGAGTCAAGTGGATAAGAAATGGGTATTGACATTTAAATTCGTGGAAGTTGTAGCCGTCAGGACAGCAAGTGTATGGAAGAGAGTTCCATAGGAAGTGCGAGAAAAGAAGCTGTAGAGTAGAATTGTCGGCGGCATTTGATTGATCTAACTGTAAATGGGTGGGACCTTGTTGCCAGTCTGGTTGCACGAATAAATTTTTGTGGCGGGATCACCAGTGACTTAATTTCGTCGGAGCAGAAGCCATGAAAATATTTGTAGAATATTCAGAAGGAAGCCACATTCCACCGGTGAGAAAGTGGCTAGAGTCGAGCTGCCAAGTCAAGACCTATCACATTACGAATTCTACTTTGGAGCCTGTCGAGAACACATGAGATGAACAGCAGTGGCATCTGACCAGATATGACAGCAGTATTCCATAAAGAACGCTCTGGCTTCACCAAAAATATAAAGACGAAGACGAAGAATCGGAGGCATTGCTTGCGCCTAACATGAAGACTCATGTTAGGCGCAAGCTGAACTTGCAGAATAATTTAATAGTTGAGTACACAACGGTTCTGAAATATTTGAAAGCATTAAGAATAATTCAAAAGCTAGAATATTTGGTGTCGTACAAGTTAAAGTCGGGAGACGTCGAGTGACGTCTTGTCAAGTGTGCACAGCTGCTTCAACGCAGAAAAAGACAAGCTTTTTGGCATTGTATCGTGACCAATGATGGAAAGTGGATACACTACGAAAAATCTAAGCGTGAAGCGTAAGATAGCCTGGCGATGCATCAACATCGGCGGCAAAGCCAAATATCTATGGTTTGAAGCTTCTGCTCTGCATTTAGTTGGATCAGCTGGGTCTAGTTTATTATGAGCTGCTCAAACCGACCAAAACCATCACAGGAGAACACTATCGCCTACAGCTGATAGGTTTGAGCTGAGCATTGAAGAAAAAAAACATCAAAAACACGACAAAGTAACTTTGCAACGTGACAACGCTAGGCCACATGTTGCGAAATAGGGTAAAACTTACTTGTCAACTTTTCAATGGGAAGTCCCACCCCACCCACTGTATTCACTATACATTGCCCTGTTTGATTATCTCTTGTTCTGATCGATGGAATTTGGTCCGGCTTAGCAGCACATTTTTATTCTTATGAAGATGGGTCGACTCGGGTTTAGCTTCAAGAGACCTGTCATTTTCCGACATGGAATTAAAATGCTGCCAGAAAGATGGGAAAACGTCGTGATTAGCAATGTTCAATACTTTCCGTGATATGAATTTTAAAATATTTGTAAATAAAACATTACTTTTCATGAAAAATCAGCGAGAACATATTCAAGGTCCTAGTATATATTAAGGAAGTTTTGAGACAAAATTGAAAACGTTTATTTGTTACATCCGTTTGTACTTCACCAAATTCGGTTTGTTAATGTTGTTGTGATTTCACATGAGCATGAACAGGAAGACACTGGTAGTTTCAAGTTACTTTTAAATAATTGCTATTGAAATCTAGCATAGATAGATAGATAGGAACATGCCATAATAGATAGATAGATAGATAGATAGATAGATAGATAGATAGATAGATAGATAGATAGATAGATAGATAGTGAGTGAGAGAGAGAGATTTCATTGGCTGGTAATGGAATTTGAGGAATAGGAAGACAAGAACATGATAAAATAATTTGCCAATAACACTAATGGTAATTATTTTATATTAGTAGATAGATAGATAGATAGATAGATAGATAGATAGATAGATAGATTGATAGATAGATAGATAGATAGATAGATAGATAGATAGATAGATAGGAACATGCAAAAAAAGATAATAGATCAACAGAGAAATGAACAATGTATAGTGAACGTCAGTTTCAGAACATCAACAATTATCAGATACTCTCAGAAGATGAGTGGTATGTTTTCATTATTTAATGCGGCGTCATGCATAATGTATTTTCCGGTGGTAATTTTAATTTATGCATGTGTTATTGAATGTAACACAAGGAATAGTTTGCTAATGTTTATGTAGATTTTGGTCTTTGCATCCAAGGAAACTGATATTTTGTTCAAGCTTATGCCGTAATTATACATTATATCGGTTAATGGTCACTTAAAACTGACAACCCCAAACTTAGGAAAATCTAACAAATAAGAAAATATATAATTGTTAAGAAAGATAAGAATTTTTTTTTTTATTCTTTTGACACCTGAGTATGATATACATTAAAAATGTCATGACTTGTGAAGACGTGATGTTTGATATAAAAAAAATTAAACTAAGTTTAACATAATGGCTTAAGAAAGTTATAAAAGACTGGGAAATCAGACAATTTATGTTAATATTTTCATTTCGAAATAACAACATCACTTGAAAAGACACAAAAAGTATCGAAACAAAATAGCTACTTTTGTAGTGATATTATAACATATCAATGTTATAATTTATTAATAATATTATTATTATTATATATATATATATATATATATATATTATAATCGTGTCGCCCCAAGCAAGGCATTTTACCGCCACTGTTGTGCAGGAGGTTTACATAGGAGGAATGTTATGAGAAGGAATGAGAGGTTGCAGGGGGGTGTCAGGAAGAGAGTAGGAAGAAGGAAGATAATACTGATGAGAGTGGGGTGGACGAAGAAAAAGCATGAGAGAGATATTACTAGAGTAGTCGTATCTTTTGGGTTTGAATATATATTACTGCCTGTAACACTTTTGACTTAAACATTGTAGTTTATATCTACCGGGTTGGGCTCATAAAAGTCTTTATAAAGAGTAAATGCCTCTCAGTAAATATCGAATAATTTCAATGTTTAAAAAAGAATATCTACTCAAACACGGTTATCCATAAAATAAAACTTTATAATAATACGAAAATAAAATCCATTAATTCATAATATATGTGAAAAGTGTATGTATATAATTCTAAATATAAATATATATATGCAATTTGTTATATATATATTATTTATATATGCGTGGTACTTATTTGAAAGCGCTCAATATCAGTGATAGAGCTGACATATTCATATAGATAGGTGTGAGTTTGTAACTCTGGGTTTCACGCTCTTGCGATCGTTAGACAAACTGATTAATTTTTTTTAAAAATTGATTAATTTTTTTAAAAAATTGGTTAGGACTGCGTATATTCGTCTATTTTTGTGGAAGTGGGAGGAAAATCTGTCGTCATGACAGACGCAGACATATATACACATTTGTACACTCATTGACGTGCGAAAAGACACACACACACACGCGTCCGCCCAGCGGGGCTCACACAAACATATATGCGAATCGTGTGGGGTTCGGCATATATATGTATATGTGTGCCAATTGCGCACATACATACGCATTCGGTTGGTGTATTCGAATAGTGTAGCAATGTCAACGCGCGGACAGTTGTCGATTTCTCGTTCGTACATATGTACGTATGATGGGGTCTGTGTGAAACTATGATAGGTAAAAATTGCTATTATTTTATTTAAGGCTGTATTGTTATTTTTTATTTTAAAGTCGGTTATTAGCTTGCTTTGTGGTTGCGCATATTGAAATGGTAGAACTTCTAATTTGTAATGCTTGTTAGTATTTATGTGTGGTGGTATTAATTTTAATACGGCAGGGAGGGGTAATTTACGTTAATGATGATTGCGGACTAATACGGTAATAGTAATAATTGATGATAATGACAGTTGTGGTAGCAAATAGTTATTGTAAGGCGGTAGTAGTGATTGGTAATGGTGGTGTAATGATAATAACAATAAATGCAATTATTATAGTGATAGTTTGAACTAGCGAATTATTGATAGGATTATGGTATCAGCGGTTCCTTTTTTTATCCGTTTGGTATAAATTGTGATAATAGGTATTTATTTTCATGTCTGCATTTGGAAATTAGTTCTGATCTTGTGTTTAGTAAGTTCTTTTATATGTATATATATATATATGTGTGTGTGTGTGTGTGTGTGTGTGTGTGTGTGTGTGTGTGTGAGTTGTTTTTTTTTTCCTTTCTGAAGAAGCTATTGAATGTTTGCTTCAAGATGAGAAGCAAATTATTCACAGATCTTATCGTTGGTTCTAGCACTTTCGGACAAGTTCTGGTCATCATCAAGAGCAAAACATTGATATTGATGATCAAAGGAATCTGAGAGCTCACTCAGAAAAGACGTGATATTGGATTTTTGTTAAAATTTTATGCTTTAAGAATTTTACATCAGCAGAGAAATCAAATGAAAGTCGTTAATTACAGTGCCGGCGTCTTTAACATGACTTTTGAGAAAAATTATTTTTCAAAGTTTTTCTTAATTATTGAAAATATTGAAAAACAGCTTCCTGGAGTAAATGATGTCTTATTTAGTACTAGTTTTTACTCTTCTTAAAATTACTTTGATAATTTGGTATCTTTGGTATTAATGTTGTATAAGATAGGAGAATTAACGAACATACAATATATAAAATCATATTGTTCAATTAATTTCTGTTAATTTCTTTTAACGGTTCCGCTTGCGTGTAAAACCTGTATATTTGGTTACTTGTGAATTCCTCTTAATCTTTTCAGACGATTTGTCTTTCTTTTCCTGTAGTTAAAGCACGAATTTGCTTTACCCCAACCTCCTGCTATGTGTAAACAGTACGGCATATCGTGCCTTTTTGTTTATAAGGCAATTCATTGTTTGTGTCAAACCCGGGCTTGTAAAAATTCCTTGCAACGAAAATCACTGTAACAAAACATTGTATTCTTACGCAATCATATTAAATACAGACTATGTATGAATGAACAGGATTAACACTTTATCGTATTGATATTTCTACTCTTTTTCCCCCCAAAATCTTATCAAAATAATGTCCAATGAGAATTTTGAATATGACCACATTTACCTTGATTCCAAAGAAATTGCTTTAGGGAGAAGGATTCTAGGAAGACGCTTTCCCGAAAACTACAACCTTAACCTGTTCTAGTCTACTGTTAACCGCTATCCTTCACACATATCTTCATGAACTGCGCCACTTACTATTATCAATCACACAACATCCACTCAGTATCCCTCTAGACTGGTCCTTGGGCTTTGTATAGGATGAAAATCAATAATAATAATAATAATAATAATAATAATAATAATAATAACTGAAACTATTAACAATAACTAAAATTTATCATTGCTTGTTTCATTAACAACAGACATTTTAAAGCTTGCCACATATAATCGTTTATCAAAGATAAAGTAAAACTTGAAAAAACATTTTGCATTCATAATTGCATCAGTAAAATTTTAGTAATAATTGAGCAGTACTAAACAGAACAAAATGAAATATACCAAGATAAACGGAATGAAAAGTCTATCACTAATGATTGAATAAATGGTCCTGTTCAAAATTCCCGGAAGGTTAACAGGGTCAACAGAAACCTGAAAAGATAGGCGGAACACAATGGCGGAAACAATATAACGACAAAGATGAGCACATTAGTTTGACTGTAAATAACTTAAATATATGGTAATTCCCCGTCCCAGAAATTCAGACAGAAATTACGTACATATAAATATTCATGGAAATCCACGTTAGAATTCTTTTGTATTTTTAAATTTTACGGCCATTTTTATTGGCATATTTTGTCATGTTGACAACTGAAGTATATAATGACTTTATCTTTATTTTTGTTTTCATCGTATGGCCCAAATAATTGGTTACAATTTTTGTTAAGTGTGTACTGCAACAAAAAAGGCTGGCTATAAAATTATTTTATGAGAGTCGTTATTATTTAGACACATCTGTATTAGAAGCTGCATTGCGTTTTGTCATATATTTTTGTTTATATTCTTTTAACTTAAGTTTAAAGGATTATGCTGGAGTAGCGAAAATTGACAATGTTTCTTATTTTCTTCTCTAAGCAGGACTGAAGATGGTTGCGTTTGAAAAAGGAAAATGACGCATTAAACATTAATAATAGATTACATTGTTTTTGTTTGTTTGATTTTTCTGATAGGAGTTCTACTTAATAGTTAATTGCAAAGAAAACGAAGATAAAATAGAAATATAAAGACAGCGAAAACAATTGTAATTAAATCCCGAAAAAAAAGGAATAATCACCTGAACCTAATTAAAATTCAAAATTAAATTAAAAATATTTAGAAATTTTTATATTTTTTTAAAATCTTTGGAATTAAGTGGAATGATACACGGAATATTGCGATAATTGGATACAGTTTTAATTATTAATTCAGTTTGATAGTTTATATTTTGTTTCGTTAAATATTTTTTATTTTATAAAATATTGTTTTTGTTAGCGCTTTTCAAAATAATAAGGTTATTGAGCGTCAGATATTATGTGGGAATTTTTCTCCACCATGAATGCTTCATTTAAATATTATTTTTAAGGAACTGCTGCGAAGATTAAACAAAATAACAATTTAAGTCAACATCAGACAGTGGAATAACTTTCTTAACAAAGCTGTTAAAAGTTAAACATCGTAAAGTTCTGCATCATCTAACAAAATATTTTCATTATCTGATGACCAATAATAATAATGATTATCTCCAAAACACACGATTGAAACGGATCACAATATGTAAAGTCAGAAATGTATTCGTCTGAAGAGAGTCAACCTTAGACTCGAAAAACGTGTAGCAACACAAATATTATTATAGACACTTAATATATTATACCAAAGATTAATAATGTTAATAACAATAAAGCTATGCTTAAAAAAAATCGTTCACGGATTCTCACACTATTTTCACTTATGCCAATCTCTCTTGTTAGAGCAACTCCTATTTCTGTTTTCAGTATATATGTATACGAAAAGTTATGTGCACACGAACTTCTCAATATCTAGTCAAAAGTTTGAGACAAAGAGTCGTGCCCAAAAACGTTCGTTATCATTCGTATGTATATATATATATATATATATATATATATATATATATATAGTAACGACAGTCTTTTTTATGCTTAAATACAAACTTGTAAATTGCGTTTAAGAATAAAACAGACTGTCACAGCAGGGTGTTGACCTCAGTGTAAAATTTTATATTTACAAACGTTCTATCATTGATACTGGGTACTTTAATCTATAAGTTTAGCATACCTATATATATATATATATATATATATATTAGTACATATATATATATGAGTAAATATACATATACATTAGTAAATATACATATTATCTTACGTCTAAAGCACTATTCGGAGTTTTATGCACTATGAAATGATCAGGTGCATATTATGAAGTCATAAGTTCTCAGATTTCATAGTATATACTTGATGATTGCGTATTGCATGAAACTCAGAATCGTGCTTCAGATGTAAGATAATAAATATATTTATTGTTATATACCTAATACCTCTGTTATAATACACAGAGCACTATTCTATTACCACCAGATAAATATCCATATACCGGTATGTACCTGCAGGTATACATATATGTATACTTATTTACATTCATAGAATGGCTGGTAATGGAATTTGAGGAATAAAAAGACAAGAACATGATAAAATAATTTGCCAATAACACTAATGGTAATTATTTTATATTAGTAAGCATTTTGACTGAACAGATGCACAAAAATTTTAAATTTGTTATTTTATTATAAACCTCTGTCTTTAATCATCTAGACGAGAAATAAACATTTACGTAGGAATCTCTCTTCCGTTAAATTTGTTGTTCTCTATCGGTTTTCATTTTATGTTGTTTTTTTTCCATAAGTTGGATCATTATACGTCTCGAAGTTTCTTACTTTTGGTCAACTTCATGAAATAAAAATATGCCAGTTTTCAAATGCGCGAATTCATTCACCATCGAACGTAATGCGTGTAAATGTTTTTAAATAAAGTTTAATATTGTGATCTTTACTACATTTAATGTTGTTTTCTTTGTTCGAGACTGACTAGAGGCTATGGAAACTGCTACAAAGAGTAAGTATTCTGACTTATACTGAGTTACAACATAATAAATATTCCATTTCCTTCTTCCCACTACCCGACTAACTCCGATCCATAAACCCATCCCTCGTAACAGATAAAGATGAACAAAACAGATAGGTATAAAAACCTTGCAAGGAAGAATGTTTATATATATTCGTCATCCAAATACAAGCCTGTTTGTCTGTATCAGAGCTCATCAGTGTGGCTAGGCATCCAATTACTTCTGACCGGGATCGAAACTCGACAGATTTGGTGTTAGTCGGAGTCGCTAAACCCTAAGGCATCGACGTATGAAATCAGAGAACGGAAATTTTATCGTGTTATATATGCGGGGTATACACACGCCAGTCACCGAAAGAACTCAATTCATTGCTAAAGAGTAATGCATAAATTACAATATATATATATATATATATATATATATATATATATATATATATAGGTATTTCACCGCCGGAAAGTCGGTGACGAAAACTGGCTACCCGACTCCATATTCTTACAAGTTGTTAGCAACTCAGTACAATGAAAAATAAGTACTAACAAAAGGGAAAAAAAACTCTCGAAGAATCAAGGGCCAGCTAACTCGAAGCAGTGTTTCAATAAACCACCGTTGAGAAGGCAACGGGAAATAATTCCACTAATCATCTAAAGAATCGTTATGGCAAAAAAAGTATGAAACCTAACGTGGTGAAAGGGAGTTAAGTCTAATGGAATAGATTTTTCACTCGGTAAGGAGTGACATGCGCAAAAAGGTGTCGCCTGACCGTCATACAGCGACTGTTAGCAAAAATGGCGTTAAGGGGATAAAATACTTCGGAATTATCCATCGCCCAGAAAGGACATGAGCGACAGGTGTCACCGGACTGTTATCCAGCAACTGCTCGCATCAAACAAAAAATAATTTTTGAAACATGGAATGTTAGAACGCTTAAAAATTGTGACAAGCTGAAAAAATGTAAACCAGGAGATGAATGAATTATACATCAACAATTTCAGATTTATGTGCAACTAGGTGACCAAACAATGGAGATTTTTTCAATGACAACCACAAAATTATACATGCAGGGAGAGAAAAGGGAAAAAGGATTTGGATTTGTACTAGATCAAGACATGAAGGAATGCGTTCTGGGATACTGCCAGTTATCTGAAAGGATTATTGTAGTTAAACTGAAAAGAAAGCCCTTCAACATATCTGTTAGAATCATGTATGCACCGATAACACAAACTACAAATGAAGAAATCGAATCTTTCTGCTGTATGCTAGACAACGCCAAGGCTCAGTGTAAATCACAAGAAATCAAAACTATTGTGGGAGAACTGAATGCCAAAGTAGGGAAGAGGAAGAAAAGATAAATTTTGGGAAAGATATTGGAATAATCAAGAATCTATACTGGCAGCAAACCGTGAGCATGAGTTAATGAGTTAAGCAGATATACACGGTTAGAAAGAGTGTCAGAAAAGGATTTGTCTTTTCGTTTGATTTATTCAATATATACAGGGAGGCAATTCTTAGAGAACTAAACTCCTGCTAAGATTCGGTATTAGCAGCCACAATCTTAATATAAGATATGCAAATGACACAGTGCTGACAGTAGAAGTGCTAAAAGCAAAAAGAAAGGACAAAAGCATAAACTACAAGTATTCTGAATGCATGGTCATCGGTAAAAAGAAGAGTCGAAAATGCTAATTACAGGTCGGGGATACTAAAATCAGACAGGTACAGAAATGTCAGTACCTGAAGAGTGTTTCAACAAACGACGGATAGTGCGACATTGAGATCCGAAGGCGTATTAAAATGGCCAAGCACGCGTTCCAAAAGCTAAGCAAAGTATAAGAGACAGAAAAATTTCGTTGAAAATTTAAATAGAAGAGTACTGAACTGTTATATCTGTTCTACTATATGACAGCAAATACTGATCAATCTCTTCAAAGATGAAGGCGATACTCGAAGCGAAAGAAATGTGGTTCTACAGAAGAGTACTGAAAGTACCATGGATCGAAAATGTGACCAGCAACAAGATTTTGAAAAAAATGAAAACAAAAAAGGAAACAAAAAGCAAAGTCATACCTTGATATCATGATGAGACAGCTGAAATTTCTGGAACACTTGGTGAGGAAGGAAGGCTTGGAAAATATAAAACACACAGGACAGAGGGAAAACGGTTAAAGGGAAAGCAGAACGTGAAATACGTGATGGACTTAAGCAAATGAATATAAGAACCGGATTTGGGGGAAATAACAAAACAAAATATATTAAGAGCTACAAGAGGCAAAAAGATGCAGAGGACGATGATCTTCTACGTACTAAATCAACACGTCACATAAAAGAAGTTTGACACGTTTAGGGTTGAGGTCAATTTGTAGAAGGCTTTCTGTGGACACTTTATTCTGTAAGTAAACCTAAATCACTTTTTAATCCTTTAATATGTGAATTTATTTTGAAAATGTATTTTAACTCCAATTTACGTATTTCTTATTGGCTCTTAAATGCAGACACTAAAAGCACGCTTGTTGCATTGTCAATTCTCTGGTGCGGTTAGTTGTAATGTACAGGGGAATTAATGGTATTGTCTTTGATGCCTTATATATATATATTCAAAGGGAAGCGGCTTGGATGGTAAAATCTCAAAAACAAATGTTAAAAAAAATGAAGAATCATTATCATAGATAAATAAATAAGAATAAATTAGGGGCTCTAAGATAATCCAGATCAACGTATTTGAGCAGATATTTATTTCAATGTTTGCATGTGGACATCAATTCACTTCCTTTGTTTAGTAAATTGAGGTTATTTTGGTGTTTAAGATAACATGTTTTTCTAGAAGGCATAATATACAACTATTTCCTGTTTTATTATAATATTTAGTTTTTGCGATGATAATCCAAGTTAATATTTAGGTTTTTGTTGTTTTTTAATTTCTAGTAATATTTTGAGAGGGCAGTGCTTTTACTGCGTTCCTATTATTTAAGTTGATGTGCGTGTGTGTGTGTGTGTGTGTGTGTGTGTGTGTGTGTGTGTGTGTGTGTGTGTGTGTGTACGGTGGGTGCTGAAGATTAAAAGTTCTACGCTCAACTTTACTATTGCATTAAACTTCTGTTTAATTGTGTAATTATTCACTGTTTTTTAAATCATAATTTTTCTTCGTCAAAATAATCTTATAATTGTTTGATGTTACGTTTTTTATTATATTTATCGCCTTTATTTATTTTTAGCTAAATCTTTTTGTAAGCTTTTCTTATCACTACAATAAAAGCAATCTATAAATACGACTGTAAAATGTTTGTGCTGTATTTAAATTTTTCATAGTTTGTTTGAAAAAAATCCAAATTAGATATGTTGGAAAGACATAATAATTTATCTGTTGTGCATTAACTTGTCATCAATGCATGTTTTTTCTTTTATTATTTTTAAATGTAGGATTTTTGTCTGTTTTTTAAGTTGGAGTAATAGATTTTTATTTTACTCTAACAAAACTTAGACAAGGTTCACAATCTTAACTCACAAAGTTTCAAACTTCTAAAAATTTGGCATCTTTTATTTATTGATAATAAAAGAAAATAAAAGTATTTATTAGTTTTTACACGATTTTCCTCTTTTATAAACAGCAATATTATAAATATCTTTAATGCCGCATTAAAATACTCAAATACAATAAAGGCTTTTGCGTGTAAACGTCTTCACAGATCTTGATATTTTGTATGATTAAAGAGAGCAGAAAGCAAATCAATGTAAATAAAACAACCATGAAAATTAAAGAAAAAAATCAAGTGTCCGAACACGAACAGTAAAGGAAGTAAAGAATGGTTAATTCTATATAAAACCTCGTGGAACATTTTTATCGCCAGTAATTCTCTCTCTCTCTGATGTCAAAGAAAAATAGTGATGGACACTTAAGATGAGACCATTGATTGAGATTTAATCGCCTCATTTCTTGCATCAGACGTCTTCCCCTATTCGCCAGATATTCTGGAGCATCCATTTATAAAACAACAACAGGGATTTTAGCGAGCAATTATAAAAAGAGCAATTCAAATATTAAGATTACAAACGGTCGTGTCATTTGGATCTTTACTGCTTTATTATTCTGATTACTGTCTTTTGTGTCTTGTTCTATGGCTCTTTTGCGTATTCTGCGAATTTTATTTCTTTATTTTTAATTGCATTCACCTTGCTTTTGACACCGACCTTTTCACACAGCTTAGTCGCAGAATAGCACTTCTTTAATGGTCGTGCTACTTTGATAATAGCTATCCTTATTAAAGAATCGTCATTGATGGTCAATAAATACGAGAATTAATGTTTTTACATTTGCTCATTCTCCGTGAGATTTATAGATTGAAGATGTTAAAACAGAACTAAAAGTTGTCGAAATTTCATAGCTTTTATGTTGCCCCTGAATATGATGATAAATGACATCCAGCAGTAAGACCTCTGGTCGGGAGGTTTTGAGGATCAAGAAACCACATTATAATTGCTTTTATTCCCAGTTCAACCTTGACCTGATGTGATAGCACCTGTTATGGGCAACTATTTAACTCCTAAACTGGGTTCAAAGCATTATGAACGTATAGTTATACATTTTATGGTAAAAATACCAACAATACATTCTGGTAGTGAAATATATTACCAGCAATATATTTTTGTTAAAGAAATATTTTTGTAAAAGAAATTACTAATACTTCCAACAAAATTGAATTTCAGCCCTAAATGACCCATAAGGAGTAAATTTGATGCGAAACAAAGAAGCAAAAATAGCTTTTATGATATTTTAAAATCAAATGATCACTCAAGAGTCACTCTATGTAAAGAATTACTGAGTGAGATGTGTGATATGAATACAAGAAGTGAAAGTAGGAAATGAAGTTTATGAGGATAGGCAGTATATATAACAATTGAATCTTGACCGGAGGAGGTTAAGATGTAATTATTCATGGAAGCATCCATATGAGAGTCAGTTTCTCAAAAGAACAATTCTTGGGGGGAAAACTGACTGGGTGGAGAATAATCCGACTCCGAAGAAGTAGAATGTTGTGTTCTAGCAGTACAGATCTGAACTTGTGAAACAAAAACGTTGGTCTCTTCTGAACAATTACCATAGAAAAAGAAATAGAGAAGTAATCAGCTTGCAACAATGCATCAGATGGAAGGCGGTGTAAACGATTTTGAACCCTATCAAGAATAGAAAGTGAGAATCGAATAGTTCTATTGTCGCTCCTAATATATGTTTACTTAGACAATCTATTCCTTTTTATCTTTATTGTTCTTTTTAATTGTCTCCTGGGAGACTTGTTATATATTCTATTTGTCTATTTTTAAAGGTCACTTACTGTAACTTTAATTGTTAATTGACCATTCTTATTTTCATTTCTTAATTAATGGAATGTTAATTATCAATAACATACTTACTAAATGTTATCTTCTGCCATGGTTAACTGACCGATCAGTAAATATGGAGGCTTTTCGATGAAGGAATCTTGGGACGTATACTAAGTTAAAACATTATAACTATCATGTTTATCTTTACTTCTCCACCTAGCCAGCCAACAGTCAGTTCCCGCCTTGTGTCTGTAATTACCCTTTAATTCTAAACTTTTCTCTCTCTCTCTCTCTCTCTCTTTCTCTCTCTCTCTCTCTCTCTCTCTCTCTCTCTCTCTCTCTCTCTCAAATAGAATAATTAACTTCCCTATGTACAACCTCAGCCTAACGACTATGCTTCCGATGCTAACACAAATAACCTTCGTCACTCCACCTTCTCTCAAGAGGTCTCTTAGTCCTCATCTATATGATAGTTTGCCTTAGTACACTTGATTTTTCAGGCCCATGGAGAAGTTCTTTTGTTCTGACTTCTAGGCGGACAAGATGCACACACTCGGATTATCGCGACTTAATCTATTCTGAGTTATTTGTCCCTATTAAAAGTGCTAGAGTTAAATGTTTTCTGATTATTATCCGCCTGATAGTCAGATATCTAAACTTTTGAGTAACATTTAATGATACTAACCTATCAGTATGTGTTTAATATCGAGTTTATTGTACTGCTATTTTGTAAATGGGTTCTGGACCGTGCAGTATTCTCCGGTAAGGTCTCTCGATGCCAAGGACCATGGGTACTGTTCGGCAGTATCTCCGATAGAGGTTGTTTATGCATGTACCTCGAATAAGTGTCAGTTTCACTGCCTACCCATCAAATCAACAAAAACAAATATGAAAGCAATGAAATTGAAGAACAACAGAATTATCAGACCCACCCACAAAAGGTAGACCGAATGTATATCATCTTCCTACCACTAATGTAACCTAGGTTCCAACTTTCCATCTTGAAGTGGAACTCCTTCTTCTTCAGCTTAAACCTGACCTCCTGTTCTTATCTGCATCATTTCCACTGTAGGAGCTCACAATCACGGGCTACTCACCCTTTATAACAAAACAGGATTACCTGAATCGCCACAGACACGAATCAGTGCCTACATCAAAGACAGTTTTCCCTGTGACAAGGACACAAAACATGAGGACTCTAATCACTATTATATGTGTTTCCACGTGGCACTTATCCATAGTACCAGGTTTATCTTTGCTCTATTTCAACCCCAGGATGAAAGGTCATAATCTTTGATCAAATATCAAGGAGTTTTATAAAGTCTTCAACAAATTTTCTCCGACCAACTTTCATCTATACGATGACTTCAATGTTCAACACAAAGAGTGCTTATTCCACAAAACCGATGAAGAAGGCCGATATCGGAGAGACTTCTTCATCGCTTATGAACTGACCCAGATCACTGAATGCCGGATGCAAAGATACATGAGGCCGAAGCTGATTTTAATAAAAAGTCTCATGATAATGAGATAGTATATTATAATGATAATATAGTAGAATGATAATGGCCATATGATAATGATCACATGATGGATGAATCTATATAAATGATGACATTGTCATTATAAGCTCTTCCGAAAGAAAATTTTGGAACGAATGTTATTTTTTACCACAGAGCTAGAATCAGGAACTGAGCGTATTGGATATCGATAGCCGATAATCGATTCTGACTTAAGTCTCCTGTCCAGTCCTAGTACAAGAAAACATCCTGTAAATAGTCAGCTGATGACTCTTTCAAGTGGCCCCATACGAATCGAAGTGCAAGTAAAATCAACTTCAACTTTACATGTCTTACTGCAAATAAATGGTTCTTCTCTCAAAAGAACATGCAGGAATTGGAAACAGAACAAATAAGCGGTGATCGATGCTTGCTTTTTCGGTGAACATCAAATGTTGTCAAATCTGTTACAAGCTCAAAACGGAATTTATATCTTATTTCCTGTGAGAAGGTGAGAAGTGGATCGCAGTCTGCACGGAAAACACAAAAATTTTGGTCACAATTGCAATAGCTTCAATGTCTGAATGGGTGAACTTACGTCGTTAGCTAATAAACTCGTGTAGTAAATTCGATCCTCTCTGGATGTATTCCATTATTGTAACTCTGTGACAGAAGCTTAGCATTTCTACACACACACACACACACACACACACACACTGAAAGACATATATATATATATATGTGTATGTGTGTGTGTGTGCGTGTGTGTGCGTGTGTGTGCGTGTGTATTATTTAAATGAAAACAAAATAGAAAAATAACACGTTTCATTCTCTAAAAGATTTCATCGAAATAAAATAATATTCTTATTGATAGAATTATTTATGCATGGGGATGTGGAAATATAAAAGAAAAGTTGGTTTATAAATATGCATTCAGGGAAATGTTGAAAGTGTATTTTAATTTATTTTAAGTGTATTTTTCAATTTCTGGAGTCCGATGTGTCTAGGCATACAGCTCGTCCGATCTCATTCGGTTTCCCAACGCTAATGCCTATAATTGGTTTAACATTTTTACATCAAACGATTTGATAAGAGATGTGAAATGTAATAACCTGAAACCAAATTTAAATTAGAAATATTCAAAATCACTATATTTTCTAAATTTTCACCTAAGTAAACTACATTGTTTTAATAGAAGCGGCATTTGAAATCGAAATTATGGTCATTACAATGAACGACTAATGCATTGAGTGTGTTGTATAAATTTTTCCACACTTTATCATTCAATTACATAACACTATTCAAATATGTAGAAATCTTTATATCATATTCTTCCATATATATATATATATATATATATATATATATATATGCTTTAGAATTATACTATATATTTATATATACAGATACGCACGCATGCTCACATGCATACGCACACACATACATATATATTTAATTACTTACTTGATTGATCTAAATAAAGTGTCTAACGCTTCCTGCAAAGTGTAAAGCTTCCCCGCAAAACACAGTGACAATAAAGCAGCAAATTACCTTCCTACTACTTACGTATCTATTTGAAATGGATGTTTTCTTGAATCAGGAAAAATTATAAATCCATTCAGTTCGCGATGAGAAAAGGTCGAAGCTTGTTATCTGAAATACTAGAATTCAGACGCTCTTGTGATAAGGGTATAAAACGAAACCACAACCATTTTGAAAGGAGATAATATGAATAGAGATTATTTACCATTGAACTGAAGGGATTTTGCAGTCTCTTCTCACACATACAACAGTAAGCTACAATTTTATCTAGTATTATTATTAATAATGATAATACTAATTTTGGTGATGGTGGTTCAACTCGACAATAGACATAGTTACCCCGTGGTGATTTTGATTATTACTCTGGGGTTGGTTATTTCACCACAATGAAACTATTCTTTTCTTGAAAGTAGGAGGAGGTATGAAATGAAATGAAGCCTTCGGACGAAAAAGAAAAAAATGGACATAACATATTGTGCGATAAGCAGAAAGAAAAAAGAAAGACAGTAGACTAAAATGGAAAAGATATCCAACCTTGTAGCTGTGATAGTTATGTCTTTCTAGTCAATACCAGAATATTGATTCTCAAGGCAGAGACTCGAATGTTAATTACAGAGCAGGTATTTATCCAACTTGGACAAAAGAAAGTTCTACTTAGACAGTCTCTTCCTCAGAACTCTCATTTTATAGAACATACTACCAAGAGAATACTTCCCCGATCACTACGATCATAACATATTCAAGTCTTCGTTCAGCCGGTATCTATCCTACATGTTCTTATATACAGCTCTCCCTCTGTTCTTTATGCACTCACCAGAATCTTATTCAGTAACCCTCAATTTTGTGTGGGTCATTTAGTACTTGGTGAACAATAATAAAGAAAACTGATGTAATTAAATTTTCCTACCTTCATCACTGTCCTTCTTTACGCCATTTATCTTAATCAGCTTAATCAAGGAGGACAATAAAAAAGAAAGAAGACAACAAATCGAGAGATGTCATTAAAAATGTTGATCATGGAAGAGAATGAGGAGTAAAATCAAAAAGAATATTTTTAAAATCATATTGTAAAAATGTTACTGTTATGCGACATTTCGAAATCTCTAACTCATAATAAAAATTCCAAAATTCACTAAGGTTCATCCAGATAATGAAGTATTTCAAGAAAATTTTATTTTAAACTTGCTAATCTTTACACGTCTATGTAAAAAACATCTATATTAAAATATTGAAATATGGTTATAATTCGACTGAGTGTTCCCGCTGTTGAAATTAATCAAAAATGTCCTAAAACTGGAAATACTGCAGTGAAAAGTTCAATGGAAATTTTCGATATCACCTGCATCCATAAAAATGTTGGAATTCTGATTGGATAATGGATGATACTGTCAACTTGGCTTAAACCGAACATGACTGCTGCCCGGCAGCCATGTTGCAGCGAGACAGAATATTGATATTTCTGCATTGAAAATGCCATAGAAATTCTGTATAGTCAATCAATGGTCGCCCAAGAGTTCGACTGATTAAAGCGGCAGTGAATTGAACTTATGCAGAATCTAGCCTCGATCTATTGAGCCAAAATATCATTAGAATAATGCAGACGACTCAAAATAGTTTTCACTAATTGAATACAATGACAGTCAAGGTGAAGAGTTCTTATTTTGACATTTCTATGCCTTCGTTTTAAACCTATTATATATAGTTATCTAAAATATACAGTCGCCTAAAATACCTATAGTAAGCGAAAATTGATAAATTGATGAACAGGACTTTTTTAAAATGTTAATAATAATGTAGTTGATGTTTATCTTTGATATTTCTGACCTGAACTAAACTGAAATCTGAAAGACATAATTGTATTCTTCCATTCGCTTCACTGACAGTGTCTTCAAGAACAAGCTGGGAGAATTTTTTAAAAATTAAACACTTCAACAATTCCAGCATTCATTTATAAAGTATTTATGGATAAAAGAATTCCAAATTCTTTTTTGTTTATTTTTTCTTTTTCATTTGTAAAATTCAAGATCTTTTAAAACTTCAAGGATGACATTATGAATTTGACGATCAAAGAAAGAATAATTGAATTAATATTTAACAAAAATCAATTTTAAGGAAAATAGTAACTTTCGTTTATATAAATATTTTCACTTCTGCAGCGATTTAATTTTGTTAATCATTTGAAAATTCATGGAAAATACCTACAAAAATAAACGAAAATTATGAAAAATAATTTTTCAATACTTAAATATGAATATGCAATAAAATAATGTCAGGGTTCGCGAATTTTTATATAAATCGGTCAGCATTCAGCGAATATATACATAGAGAAAATGACATCAGATATTTAGATATGCGAAGTATGGCTTGAATCCTTTTCTTGCAACTGTTTCTACCTCCAAGGAATTCACAAACTATGCACTGCTTTTCGAATTATCTCAGCTTATTCCGAATTAGGGCTAAAATAATTTCCTGTTTAAAGACCGTCAACTATGCTGTGACACTATCTCACGCGGGTATACTTTCTTTTGTTTGGTTTAATACAGCGGAGAGAGAGGAATTAATATTAGTGGTATTATTAGTTGTGCTTTATTGTAATTCGCGGTGTGAGCTTATGTAAAAAAAAATTATTTTCATACTATCGTATACATGCAAATTCCGGGGAATAGAAAAATTAACTATTTTAATACTGTCATATACTTGTACAATCCAGGGAATAGATAAGTTAGCTGATAATTTAAGTGAAGGAGAGAAATATAATTTTCTTTCTTTTTCCTTATAGTTTTCTTTCTTTTTCATATACGATACGCATTATTTGACGAAATGGTCGCAGTCATAATAAAATGTCAGGATTATTTGATGAGGTCAAGTAAGGTTAGATCTCTCAACAGACGTTCCCTGAGAACAGAAAATTGTAGGAATTTAAAAATCTAATCGAAAGGAAGTGAGCTGTAGATATTTTATTCGTCGAGCTACCCCCTTCCGCAAATCGAGTGGGTGGAAAACAATCTCATTGGTCAAAAGCTTTGAGTCGGCCAAATCCCCCGAGAGGATTGGGGATGGTTGAAAAATCAATAGCTGTAAGAAGCTGTGAGTTTTTTCTCAGTTTTTCAGTCTTGTTGCTGAAGAGTTTGAGTTTGTTTTTAGTTGTTGGGTGAGTCGAAATGTAACGACCGTGGAAAAGGTTTCCCAACTCGGGGAGCCATGACCCACGACCGGTCGCCTACCACATAACTTATGGCTAAAGAGTTAATGTCGAATGAAGCCTGCAACCGATTAACTTAAAGAATTAATTCTGAATAATGCGCCTTCGATAGAAATCCCGAAAGAACGTTATTGTTTTTTTTTTAAATCATGGGAGAATCGAGATTTCTGATTCCTCGTTCGCTCTACTTCGGTAAACTCCGTTAAACTCCACTAAGGACCCGAAAGGACTTTGTTATTTTAGAAGTTGCATAGTGAATTGACAGCTCTGATTATAGAGAATATGTGAAAAGACTTTAATGAAAATTTAATGAATACGTGAAAAGACTTTAGTGAAAATTTGAAGAGCTCTGTTTACTTTAACGAAACTTAGAAAAGACATTTTTATTTAAGGATTGAATGCGCTGATATTTTTAAACGAACTCTCTCCGTTGTAAACTGGCATTCCGACGGCTGTATTACCAATCTGACGGCTGTATTGTCTGCTCCTGTGACTAAAAATTGTTTTTTTTTTTATAAAAACATTCTTCGTAATTCTCCAGGCGTGTTAGACCTTATTCATTTATTTTATTAATTTTTTTTTGTGTGTGTGTGTGTGTGTTCAGACTGGATTTGGGCGAAAAGACGCCTACTGAAATTGCACAACGCGACCTCTGACCTCAATTCACAACGTTGGAAGTGGTACGTTGTTGCAATAGACGTCTTGAAAAGCAACTTTTGTGACAACGTCGTCGGACGAGATCCTCACGACCAGCAACAGCGACCAAACCAACTGACCAGCCGGGTGGCAGTGTCACAGCTGCTGCCGTCACGACCGTCGACGAGAGCGGGCCTCACAATTAACGAGCCAGCCCCAGGCATAAGGTGCCACAGGCTACATACATCAATAATTCTTTATTCCTTATTTACTTTTAAGTCCTTCAATTTGTTTTAGTTAAAGCCATTATTACTTATCAATAGTTCGTTGGTTTGTGCTGTGAAATTATGTTTTAGCATACCATAGCTGCCAATATTTCACGCCTGAAATCTCCACAGAATCATAATGCACAATGGGCGTTGAATTTCCCGTAGAATTTGTTACCTCCCAGCTTGATCACGCAAATTGTAATGGACGCGAGGCTGTACGGCTGCATTAGATTGTGTTTTCCTGCAGAAGGCAACCGATAAATCTAAACTTTGCTGCTCTTTATCATCACTGGCACAGACTTCGTGGCTCTATAAACTATGGATCGGGGATGACTGAGCTCCGCTCATACGCCTAACCACAAAGAATATATTCTACAGGCTGTCGGAGATAATCCAGATATCAGAAAATATCAAATGGCCCTTGAATGTTTCACATGTCATGGTACTTTAACAGCTGCTCCTGTATCCGAATCATTTGCAACGTTTGCAGGGTCTTTATCCCTCGGGTCACGCATCACAGGTAATAATCTTGCTGATGAGTTATTGCAAAAACCATCAACTCGTTTTTCCCCAGCATCTGAGAAGGAACTTTTTACAGAAACTTTATTTCGAATACACTTCTAGACGTTGGAGACATTGCGCTCTTGTTAATACGGAGACGCATGTAGTTCATATATGATAGGGCACTACCACATTTTAGTTACATCATTTGAAATGCACTGGCTGACGTCTATATTGAAAAGGTAGTATAAGACCAGTTTCAAAGTTTCCACGTTTTTCCGACCTCAGACTTTTAAATTTATATCTGTGGAGCCAGCTAAAATAATTAATTCATGTAGCAGACATTAATAATAAAGAGACACTTCATCAACGTGTCATGGGGGCTACGAAAACATTCGACACCGTCTGGAAGTATTTGAAAGGGTCCGCCGCTCAATTGACCGACTGGTGCATGCGAGTGTAGAAGCAAGCAGCGGCTATTTGTATATCTTTATGAGTTGTTGTTATGAGATACAAAGATATTCTTTTTTTTTTTACATATGCTTATCTGGACATTTTACCTTGTTTTGGTTTCAGAAATTCTTTCGCAAAATTTGTAAAATTCTCTTTGATATACCATATATATATATATATATATATATATATATATATATAGAGAGAGAGAGAGAGAGAGAGAGAGAGAGAGAGAGAGAGACTATCCGCAGACAGGACTGTTTTGCTGTATCAGAGCTCTTCAGTGAGGCTAGATTAATCGTTTGCCTCAACCCGGGAATGAAACCTGACTGATATTCAGATATTCAACTATTTACCCACCAGGTCATTAACGCACATCAGAGAAAGGCCGATTTCATATCGTTTAATGTATTTATGAAATGTAAATAACGCCAGTAGCGAGCGTGTTCTATCTAGTAATCGTTTCGAACGGGCGTTCTACACTCTAGCTAGAGAACATAGAGTAAATCCATATATAACCGTTGTTTATGAAATTTTAATCTCTTTATAGTGCTCAATCGCAAGTGCGAACATAAAAAAATATCCCCAGACAAGACTGTTTCGCTGTATCACTGCTCTTCAGTGATTAACTGTTTGCCTCAACCTGGGAGTGAAACCTGACTGATTTGACAGCAGTTGGATATTCATCGATCGCAATCTGGAGAGATACACAAACCTTGTGAGACGACCCAAAAATAATAAAAAGAAAAAACAAAAACTGATAAAACCAAATTAATAGTAAAGAAAAAAGAAAAACGGAAAATAAACTAAGAAGAAAACACCAAAATAAAGACACGTATGTGCGTTGTGGTACAGTGGATATCGGCTAGGAACGAGAAACCGGGGAGCCGAGTTCGAATTCCAGTTGAACCCATTGTATTCACTTACGCGCAAATACCCTTGGGAAAGGTATTAATCCGTCTCTTCCTTCCAGTTATGGGTTAAATAGCAGGACAGATTGGGTTCTATAGCCTTGGGGGAAACAAGTCTACCGCAGAAAGCAATGGTAACCTACTGCGGGATAATCTTCTGCCCAGTCAGTCATATCTCTTCCGAGACATGATCGCCCAAGCGTGCATTACGTATGGCACTTAACTGACTGACCTAATCTATACGTGCTCTATGTCTCGATTATGAAGACAGAGCAACTACGCTCCCCATCTTCCCAGTGTCACGAAACAAAAAGAAATAAAATTTGGTTTGCTACTCGAGTTGCACCGACGTCGAGGTAGCATGAAAATCGATCAACCGTCCGAATTATATATATATATATATATATATATATATATATATTGATTAATTACTTAGTTTTTGGCCATGATAAAATTAAACCAGTACACAGGTGTATTAAAAATTTTCAATACAATAATATTTTAGAACTTTTGAATATTCTTCATTTGTAAACGAGTTATTACGCGACCTATGTTTCGTCTTCAGGTGATTTACCATAACTGATTTTAACGTTTTTAAGAACGCTCACGTAACGGAGATTTTCTTGAACGTTCACGTAACAGGGAATATTTGAACGCGCAATTTTCAAAACAGATTGCATAATCAGAAATCTACATTTAAACTGGAAAACCTTAAAAATTGTACCAAACTGGCTGGCCAAGTCTGAAAAATGGCAAATATAGCATAGAGTATAGTAAAAATAGCTAAACCATAAAACAATGGTGATGTCTGCAGATTGTGCCAAGAGCAAAAAGTTAAACATTATGTTATTTCAAGAACAAAAAAATTACTGGATGAACAATCAGATGTAATACCCTGATTTAATAACGCCTATAGATAGCATTTAGGTTCATACAAACCTGGATGTAACTGTTTAAGTAATTCCGCCCTAATTTTGAACATTTATTTTCGGTTGTTTCAAAATTTCAGTCGCGGGTTCACAAAATTCCTTCTTTGTACATTCGATAAACGTTGGAAAATCAGTTATTATAAATCGCCTGAAGATACCGAGAGGTTGAAATATTGTTTGTGAAAATATCTCATTTCCAAATTATATATATATATATATATATATATATATATATATATATATATATATATATAAAATTATATTTTAGAATATGTACATAATTCTTTTATATATCCACTACAAACAGTACATTTGCTTCGACATTGAAACATCAATGTCTCATCAGGCGGTGTGGATAGAAATGGAAAGCCTCTTTTCTTATATTCGGTCAGTTGTGTGTGGGATGTTGGTGGGGGTTAGTGATAAGGGAACAAGTCTCGTGGACTGACCGTTAAAATTTTAAGAAAGTGGTATGGGTAGTTAATATGGTTGATTGATGAGAGTGCTTGATTTCTAGACAGATTTAACATTAGCAGTTAGAATGTAAGTTTTTATTGTCTTGCGACTAGACGATATCCTTTGGATTTCTTAGAAGAGCCGGTAAGGGATGAGATGATTACTTTGTATTGAATATTTTTGTATTTAAACAGAGTCTTTATAATTAATGTAAATTTGTATATTTAATCTTAATTTTGGATTTAGGAAATAGATTTTTCCTATTAAATTTTAAATTTTAATTAGATCACAGTTTGGAAACCGATTTTTTCTATTAAATTTTTAATTTTTAATTTCTTTTCTTATACTTGGTCAGTTGTGTGTGGGATGTTGGCGGGGGGTTAGTGATAAGGGAACAAGTCATGTGGAATCTTAATTTTGGATTTAGGAAATAGATTTTTCCTATTAAATTTTAAATTTTAATTAGATCACAGTTTGGAAACCGATTTTTTCTATTAAATTTTTAATTTTTAATTTTTTTTCTTATACTTGGTCAGTTGTGTGTGGGATGTTGGCGGGGGGTTAGTGATAAGGGAACAAGTCATGTGGATTGACCTTTAGAATTTTGAAGAGAGTGGTGTGGGTAGTGAATATGGTTAATTAATGAGTGTTTTTGATTCATTCGTATATATATATATATATATATATATATATATATATATATATATATATATATATATATAGGGCACACATCTATTTAATATATTTAAGTCTCTCGCATGCGCAGGCCGATGGACCAAATTCACAGTTTACAATTTACCAGATATACACGGGAATAAATAATGATTTTCCAAGCGTAGTTTATCTTTGTCACAAGGTTAAAAGTATGAGGTACCCAGTAAGGATTGAACTAACATTTCAGTTGTACTTGATGCAACGAGACAAGCTTGCTAAATATTACACAAGCGTCCACCCAGTAAATACATTATGCAATGCATTGTCAGTCGTCTTTCTACTGTCTTCTTAATTCCTGTTCTTTTATTATTTTTCTCCTTAATGGTTATTTTTTGTTTTGTTTTGTTTTTTGTTTTTTGTTTTTTGTTTTTTGTTGTTGGTTTTTTCTTTTTTTTATTTTATTACACTTAGTCACATCTTTCGTCTTAGGAACTGTATTGTTTTGCTGAGGGTAAAATAATTAAAAAATATTCGATGATTTAGAAATGTTTTATAGCTTTTGAGAGAATAGTTTGGGCTTGACAGATACTTATTCATAATCGTAAATTAATATTGGTTTGTTTACTAAACGGCCTTATTAATTCCTGTAGTGTTAAAAATACGAGGTGTGGTGTAATGATATTGAATTCTATTTATTAAAATATGTATTCTGATGTTTGATCATTGAAATACTTATTTTGGAAAGTGAGTCACGCTCGGTGCTTCAGAGAGCCCTGTCGTATATGTCGGAATTTTTATACGAAACTGCCTTTCAACACAAGCCCATGAATATGAAAGTCACTTTGAATAATCTGAATGTCCATCAAAGTAACATTCAACAATTCTGTAGCATCCTGTCCGCATCGCCCAGCCGTCATTTACAGAAGGTTGCATTTCTTTAGGGCACACATTGAAGATCTATTAGATGCTTCCATCGAGATTTAGATCTGTCAAGCAGTCGTTGGTTCTCATCATACATGCGATTAGTTTTCTGATCGTTTCCAGTCTTTTAAGACAATTTCATATTATATTTATAACTCGTTCGCTACGAATGTTTATGGGCATCAATGCGTCAAAATTAACGGCGTGTTTAATAGACAAAAAAAGTAAAATAGATCGATTTAGTTATGAAACTTTTATTGCTTTATAATCGATTTTATATGTTTATTTATGTACATTAGTCACAATTCCAGAAATGTTATTTATTCTCCATAGCTGTAATATAATATAAATATGTATGTTTGTGCGTATTATGAAAGTAAACATTTTACAATAAAATTGGTAATATGCAGATAACATTGTCAAAGTCCACAGTATACCCTCCTATTTAATGTGAAATGTATAGGTTTAAGCTTTAGATATCAATTCTTTATTGACAGTATTGATAACTAGTTTTCCGTACGTCAGGTTTCACTGTGCAACGAGCAACATAAATATTATAAAAGAGTAACAGTTTTGATCCAACGTTTTATTGCACCTTTGTATATTTGCTTACTACATCATAAAATCTCGCCTATAAGTGTATTTGCACTGCAAGATTAAAAAGTATATATATATATATATATATATATATATATATATATAAGTTTAGATTTTCTTTGACGAACACAGTGGAAACAAGTTCAAGGATGTAGGCGCCAGAAACATAACAAGATTTACTAGAATGGTTGCGTGTCAAACTAGGTTGGCCTATTTAAGTGAGATCAGACAGCACCAATCATTTAAAGAAGTCAGTTGAGTTTAGCAGAACACATAAGACGGGCAGCCGTCGGCTACCCTCGTATGCGTGTGTCCTGATCCTCCGAATAAACCCTCCTACTCCACTCTACAAAAATGTCACCAAAGAAGCGAATAAAAATATGTTATATATTTTTATTCATATATACGTGTTGCTGTCCGTCATTTTAACTCTGAAGAAAATAACAAATTTGGGTCTCAGTTTGTTCTCGGCAAATTGGTTCAAGTTTTATTTCCAACAAAGCAGTATTTACTCAGAAGCAGTATATGACACACGAAAAATAAAACAGATTGATACTCTCAGTTAAAGACATTAATAAATTAGAATGTTTCATGAAGTTTTGAAGAAGAAGATAATAAAGATTAAACTGTGAAATGAAAAGTAGAATTAATTCTTGGTCGAGGAGAATAAGTAAAGAAAGGATGGTATTACAAATAATGATTAGAAGCAGAAAGGGATTTTGTAGAGGACTCTACGAAAATTTGAATCTGAAATAAACCAAGAAAAAATTGTGAGGATTTTGTATGGCTACATCTTCCCCAACCTACGCAGAGGCTGAATGGTCATATAATAAAATTTACCTTATTGAAATATTTCCCAGATTCCAAATAAGAATATTTGCTATGTTTATTTAAAATACTACCAAACACATTAAACTTTATATCACTACCAAATTCACGATTAGGTGCTTAAACAGACTGTATTTGTTTTTACCCAAAGTAAGGTCAAGAATACTTTGTCGAAAAATATGCAATAAAACAGTGCCAATGGTTCACGAATTTCATATATGAACAGAGAGAAAACGAAACCAGATTTATAGAAAGGCAAAGACAGGTTTGAATCCTTATTATGCTATTTCTTATCTTCCAACCAATTCCCAGACAAGATAAATACTGCTGTTTAAAATATCTCAATTTATTACGAAATAATTTCTCGTTTAATGACCGTCAACCAGGCTATATACACTGTGCTATAAATAAACTGTTGCTTAAATTACAAAAAATAATACTGACATCTCATTTTAACAGATATATTTACCAAAATTGCAGAAAAATATCAGGAAATTCGAATGAGTAAATTTATTCAATAAAATTGCCATTGGCTTCAACCACGGACTCCAGACGACTTCGGAATCTGTTGCATCTCTTGTAGACGTTTTACTTGTTTGAGTTTCTGAATGCTGCCATTCATTTCACCTTTAGTGTTACAAGGAGTTTTGTTGGTCTCTTACACAAACTGCACCTCACAATTAATAATCATCGGAATTGCAGTCTGGGGATATATAAGGGGCGTTGTGGGTGCAGAAATTGTCTGACAGCCATGATTAAGTTCTCCTGTTTGTGTAGAATGGTGCAGATTCCTGTTGCCAAGCATAGGGTCTTCCAGCAGTTACACTTCTGACTTAGGCCACCGCTATCTCCTCAAGGCACGTTATTTAGGCTTCTGTTTTGAGTCTAAGACCATGTGAGAAGATGGATGGAGGCATAACGTCGCCAGCAACTGATCACATCAAACACCTTGATGTTAACTGAATATATGTCTATTAACACTTTACTAAAACTCTGCACTGTCTTCAGAACAACAAACACTGAAATAGTCGTATTGGAGCTTCCGGCGTGAATGCTAAGCAGTACAGCATGGCATTTTCAAATTTCTGCTGAAGTGAACTACTCTTTTTCTAACAAACATTACCCAGTTGACCCTAATATACTGTGCTGTCTACAAAACAGGCGAGAAATTAAAAATAAAAACTTTACATATCGAACCCTGTACATTAATAATTCTTTATTCCTTGTTTACTTTTAAATTATTCAATTTATATTCATTAAATCATTGTACGTTATCAAATGTTTGTTGGCTTGTGTTGTGAAATAGCTTTTCAACAAAGAAGTTACTATAGCTGCGAGGAATCATAACGGTAACTAGTCTTCGAAATTCTTTTAACGATTTTATCTGAGATTACTATCTCAAGAAACTAAGATAATTCGGTATCTTTGAAAACTATTAGGCAAGATGGACAACAGTCAGTCTTGTAGAACATGAACTAGGACTTTTTGCTAAAGTATTTTTGCTGTCGCCTGTACCTTTTAAAAACCGTCCTGTTCTAGAACTTCTTTGTATTTATTTTGACACTCATCAATTCTGAAGAGACCTGCAATTTTATTGTCAACGTTACTAGCACCAAACACGCCATGAACTCTGCTATTTCCCAATCCCTTACACAAGTTGTGGACTTCCCCACTCGCTTCCCAAGCACTCCCTAGGGTCATTCCTCACTACTAGATATATGTTTCACCTCTGCGCCTGACGCCTGTCAAGTCTCGCAGCTTTGCCCTCTCGGCAACTCCGACCACGCTGTAGTCTCTCTCAGTATTTCTTTCCAATCTCACTCCCCCCAGGAGCCCCCTACCTCCTACCTCTACCAAAAAGCTGACTGGGATGCCTTTCGCGATTTCCTCTGCGACGTCCCTTGGGGAAAAGTGTTCGACCTATCAATTGATGACTGTGCCTCTGAGGTATCGTCATGGTTGAAAGCTAGCATTGATGTCTTCATACCCACCAGGGAGTATTGCTTAAAACCTCATTCCTCACCGTGGTTCTCTCCGGCCTGCTCAGCCGCCATTGCCCACAGGAACCATTACTTCCGTCTATTCCGGAGACAGTCAACTGATCACAATAGGCGCCTGTTCATATCTGCTCGCAATGAGTGCAAGAGAACCCTAAATGACGCCAAACAGTTGCTTGCTGAGAGAATGCGACAACACATAGCTGACCGCAAGTTCGGCTCCAAGGACTATTGGAGGATTTGTAAACGAGTGCTCAACAATAGGAAATCCTCAATACCTCTTTAATCCATGGATTTGAGGTTCTCACGTCATCTGCGGACAAAGCTGAGTACTTTGCCCACAGATTCTCATCCAACTCCACATTCGACTCGTCCGGAGTACACCCACCCGACTTCCCTATTAGAACTGAGGCCAAACTGCACGACGTATATATTACCCCGACAGTAGTATCCAGAGGAATTTCAAAACTCGACACCCATAAGGCGTGTGGAGACGATGGAATCCCCGTGATAGTCCTTAAGAGGTGTTCTCCTGAACTTTCCCCTGTCCTCTCTAAACTATTTAACTACTGCCTTTCTGCTTCCTGCTTTCCTGCATACTGGAAGTTCACTTCAGTCGTTCCTGTATTTAAGAATTGTGGTGAACCCTCGGACCCATCCAACTATCGCCCTATCAGTCTTCTACCGATATTCGGGAAAGTATTCGAGGCTATAATCAATGCTGAAATCGTTCATCATCTCACCGCCTACAAACTCTTCTCCGACAGGCAATATGGATTCCGCTTTGCCAGGTCCACGGCCGACCTGCTAACAACCGTAACGGAGTACATGCTACAGGCCCTTAATGAGTCTGACGAGGCTCGCGCGGTTGCTCTGGACATCTCCAAGGCTTTCGACAGGGTTTGGCACTCTGGCCTCCTATGCAAACTACGCGGTTATGGTATTACCGGTCGCCAGCTTGACCTAATTCAATCTTTCTTAAATAACCACAAAATGAATGGGCGTGCCTCTTCGTCCTACAGCACGAATGCTGGTGTCCCACAGGGCTCTATCCTGGGCCCGACGCTCTTCCTTATTTTCATCAACGATCTCCCAGATGAGATCAAGTCCCAAGTAGGCATCTACGTAGATGACACTACAATATACTCCTGCACCAGTAAGAAACCTGTCGTGGTGGACAGACATAATCTCGCTGCTGACCTTGAACGGGATCTACACTCTTGGTGAACAGGGGCAAGAAGTGGCTTGTCAACTTCAGTTCATCTAAGACCAAGCTGTTGTCTGTCAACCATTACAGGCAACCTCTCCTGCCTCCCATAAGCATGGACCAAGCGATTCTCCCGGAGAGTAATACACTACGCCTCCTCGGACTTACCCTGTCCTCAGACCGCAAATGGAACCACTATATTGAATCCATAGCAAAATCTACTGCTAAGAAGGTTGGGTCACTATGTCGATCCAGGATGTTTTTTCCCTCTGAATCCATCCTGCATATATACATTTATGGTCAGGTGCCCCTGCCGTTCCCCTCAGTGTTCTTGACAGGCTCCAAAGGAGAGTCTGTAATGTGATAGGTACTGATCTGGCTGCTCGACTGCAGCCACTTCCCCATCGTCGAAATGTGGCCTCCCTTTGTCTGTTCTATAAATACTTTCATGGCTTTTGCTCAGACGAACTTAAGTCACTGATGCCTCCGCAACCAGACTGGCAACTGGGTCCCACCCATTCACGTTAGGTTAGCCAAATGCAGACGACAATTCTATTCCTGCAGCTTCTTCTCTCGCACTTCCCGCCTGTGGAACTCGCTCCCGTATTCTTGCTTTCCTGACGGTTACAACCTCCAGAAATTTAAATGCAAAGTCAATACTCATCTACTAACCACTGGACACTAGCTCTCTCCCCGCCCCCGTATAACCTTCCCTTTCTCTCCACCTATGTATCTGTCATCCCACCTGCTTTCTCAGCTTTCTATTGTTCCTTTCTAACTAGTTTGTACTCCTCACTCTTTTCTAATTAATCTTTTTACATTTATGTAGCCCCCTGCACATCAGTGGCGTTTCAGCCTTGCTCGGGGTGAAATGATTAAAAAAAAACAACAACTCTTTAATGATAAATCTTAATTCTTTTTTAGCAGACTATCTATCCTAATCATTAACGACCCATCCGGTACCACTAATTTCATAATTAAAACATAATTAAAAATACTATTGAAAAATCAGTTATCAATTACTTCTTAAGTACGCTATTCTTTTTGTTATTCTTCCTTAACTGCATGAAGCCTTTAGACGATCTGTTAAATTGATATTCGACACAATATCAAATGAAGGATGAAAATTGCGTTTAAAGAAATATTAGGTATTAGCTGCAGACTGGAAAACCCTATGCTCAATGATATCATCTTTATACTAGACGCATACATAGCTATGGAACCGCGTCTAGCCCTTATGTTAGAATGCTGTTGACTGTATACTTCAACGCCTCCTTTTTTTAACCTGTTGGTAGTATGACCACCTCCTTATTTTTTTAAAGCAATCTTGAAGGAAATAATATTGGGTTCTTAGGTACCTTCTGCAGAGGTACCTGACATAATCTATTAACTAAATTACAATATATATATATATATATTATTTTATTGTGATAATCTTTTGCAAGTAGCTCTGACGAGTGAAAACACCATAATGGTGCTCTCACGAGACTTTGAAGTCGCCATGAGTCTGCTGAGTTAAAGAGATAAACTCTTCGTTTATCTATATATATATATATATATATATATATATATATATGAATTATTTTGAACATTAGCTTTTACCGATACTCGTATTTAAGTAGATATTCTGTTTTTAATTAAACAGTATTTTATATTTATATCTACCGGCCTGATTATTTCACGATAAATTTTTATGACAAAAAAAAAAATTATCGTAAAAATAATCAGGCCGGTAGATATATATATATAAAATACTGTTTAATTAAAAACAAAATATCTACTTAAATACGAGTATCGGTAAAAATAATGTTCAAAATAATTCATTACAAATTGTCGGTTGCTTATAGCCAAGTTTCGTTAAATTTCGTTAATTTCCGTAACATGTTTATTTATATATATATATATATATATATATATATATATATATATATATATATATATAATGATAGGTCAGAGTATTATGATAAGCTCCATGTGTTATCTCGGTATCCACTACTTGATTACGATGTGTTACATATACCAATAATAGGCAAGAAGATTCATTAATTAAGGCAAATTATACATAGACAATACAAAATATTTTCGAAATTATATACTTCTTTGGATGCTAACACTCAGTTGTGGCAAGTAAATTTGAAGTAAAGAATATCAGCAACTGCCAACATGACATTGGCTGACCAAGGATATCGATGCAGTGAGTGAATTGAAGATTTTCCGATAAATGGAAGCCATCAGAATAGCTAGTGTGTTACAAATTGCAGATTACTTTAGTGAAATGGAAGGAAGGGATACGTTCTGGAAACCGAACATCTTTTAGTATGAAACAGTATCGCCCATGTACTGACTGCTCTTACTAACCACTGTCCATCACCGAAAGCGTTTGCACTGGGCACAAAAGCGTATGAAATGATCTGGAAGAAATTTATCCGATCCGATAGACTTTGTTTTCTCCTGAACAGCTCGCGATCAGTGTGTGTACTCATTCTGGGGGAGACGTTGGCCCCAGAGTTAGAACCAACGTTACAGATCAAGGCTTGGTGGAGGTAGTGTGAAGTTCTGCTAGGAAGTCAATTATGCACTGCCATTTATGTAAAAGATTACTTTAACTTACTGCCTGTCAAGACATCATTAAAGTTCAGCTATATTCCTTCATAGCAAATCTTCTACGATTGCAGGCAGATGCACCGTGTCTTATGAGAATTGTTTAGAAACATAAAGAAGAATGTGTTGCTCTCGTCACCAGACTTCGTACTTCTTAATCTTAGGCTTAATCTCACAGCAGAATCTCTAATGTGGGACGCTAATATTCTGGCTCCAGATTCTAGAGAAAAGCGTAAGAAACCTTAGAGAATCCCAGTCTAATAAGATCAGAAACGTTTTGCGAGTATGTGAACGACCAACACGTTTTGAGACGTCAGTTAAGTGCGACACGTGATACACGTTTAGGCGATCATGTTTTGAAAGACACTTAACTGATTGTGAAGAAGAATTTTCCGCAGTAGGTTGCCATTATTTTCTGCAGTAGACTGGTTGCCAACCAAGGCTTTAAAATCCAATCTATCCGGCTATTTAACTCATAGTTGGAGGAAGAAATGATGAATTATTGCCATTCCCAAGGGTATTTATGCGTATGTGAATGCAACGAATTTAACTGGAATTCGAACTCAACTGGAATTCACCGATTTCTCTTTCCGAGCCGATATCCAATGCGCTACATTGGTGGTCATAATGTTTTATCTTATGTGTTAGCTTCAGAGAAAACATTTTCTACATAGAATGAACATTATTTTTACATTCATATGTTACATTAATCCATCTATAAAAAGGAAATTGTTTTTGACGCTCATGCCGCTATGAAATGCAAGAATTTTAACCGAAAAAAAATAAGAAAAGCTGTGGTTGCCAAAAGAGAAATCTTATTTTTTCTTCAATAAAGAATTCTTTGTTTTCTTTTTTTATCGAATAATGCAAAGCATTTCAATAGACCCTAACAGTTAACTATAAAAGGAATACTTTTTTTTCTATGGGGCCAATTTCCGCTGGAATGTACAAGCGCTGAACGGCTAAAGAAGCAAAATACATTTACTCTTTATGATACTTAGAAAGTCTTTTCTTTTGAAACTGTTCATAATAATAATAATAATAATAATAATGTGTGGAACATTAAGTTACGAGTTTTAACCATTATTACTTGCGCTCATCGAACAGACACGGAAAATCTGAGAAACAGTTTGGAAGAATAGAAAATCTAAAGGAAACTGTAACAATCGAGCATTATTAAAAACATAGAGACTGTTAGTCACTTTACCTCCAGTAAAAACATCTAGCTATAGTGAAAAATGTTATGTAGCACAAATAATAATAATAATAATAATAATAATAATAATAATAATAATAATAATAATAATAATAGATGGTAGCTGCCCAAAACCAGGCCTGAATACAAATTCTGTGTGGAAGAATATCTACCACAAAGTATATTCGGACAAGTGCAAGCTGTTTGTCAAGGAGATGAAAAATGTCACCCACATTGTGGAATGCTTGCGAAGAAAGAATGTATTGTGATGCTAAGGAGGTCTTTCATCAGCATGAGTGCCTGTGTAGAAAATATTGACGAAGTTGACCAGAAATTATACTCTCAGAAACTATTAAAGGTGACTGGATACAATCAAGTCATGGTTGTGAGGGATTTCAACATCCAAATAGACATCACCATCGTTGACCAAAACAAAATTAACAATGCACCCTCATAGATATGGCTATTGACCATAATATAAAAATGACAAGCTTAGAAAATATACTGACCAGTTATGATAGGGTCGTTGGAGCCTATACCACCAAAAATATAGTCCTACATTGAAAAAATAAAAATGACGTCTAGTATCTCATCGATTCAGACCTCTGGAATGGTTAGCTTCTGTGAAATGTACTATCTGCCTGCGGTTGTACGACTTGAAAAACGCTGATAATATAAGATATTGGGCTGAAAACTGAAGGTATTTCTGACTTGGCCTTACCTGTAATGTCATGCGCTGATTTTACCAAAACCCGTCCCCATTTTATGTCTGTAATGCATATGTCTGGTGTACCATTGTAAGACTGGGTATCATGATGAGTATATTGGGTTTTGTATATTTGTAGATCATCGTCACATTGCTGGTGTGCTGCTCTCTCAGTTAATAATAATAATGATTAGTAAATGATGGAATAAAGTTGGAATAAAACATATGATGTGCGTTGTGGTGCAATGGGTATCGGCTCGGTATGAGAAATAGCGGTCCGAAAATACTCTTGGGAAAAGGAGTATCAATCCACCTCTTCTTCCAGTTATGGGTTGAATTCTGTATGTTTGTATTTTCAGTCGAAACCTTTTTAACTAGAATAGCCAATACCCGGAAAGATATTCTTCCCCACAAAGAATATTTTTAAGCGAACTAACGCACATAAAATATTAGTCTGCAATATTTTTCTATATCATTGATAAATAAATATAAGGAAACATTCAACATTCATTGACCGAGCAGCCAGTACTGCATTCAGTTTGACATTTATGAAATCTTTTTTAAATATGTTTTTCAGGAAACCAGTAGCTGTTATTGATTTTTCCACTATTGATGGCGGTTTCCTTTCAAACATTTTGTTTGCAGTAATGTAGAACATCAACATTATTTTTATCTCTTCAAGTTACATGTGATATTCATTTTAGTTGTTCTTACTCTTGAAAGTTCGCAAGTGATGTGATTTCTGTTATTTTGTACAATTCTTTGTGATTCTCCAGCGCCATTCGACGAGGTTCGCTGAAAACATTGGTTACCGTTTAATCACTGAAGTTAAGTGATTTCGTCTGGTCCGTACATAGATGAGAAACGGATTGAGAACGCTGGCTAATGTAAGCAAACTCCTACAATCTAAAATATTTTTCGGCTTTAAATGATCCAGAAATTTTTGATAAGCCGTAAAATAAATCAATCCATAAATAACCTGTGAAAATTCAAATCAATCAATCAACGGCCACTATATTGATATTTGGCTGTGATGCATGTTTATAATATACGCTTAACAGACTGGGCAACATGATGAGTACATTGGGCTTCATATATTTGAACCCCAGCCCCATTCTGTTGGTGAAATGCTATTTCATTCAACAATAATAATAATAATAATAATAATAATAATAATAATAATAATAATAATAACATCTTAAACTGGACTCTAAACGACATCAGGCGAATGGATGCTAAAACAAGAAAGCTTCTTTCTAAGCATAGGATGCATCACCCAAAGGCTGATGTAGACCGTCTATACATACCCCGTAAAGAAGGTGGAAGGGGTCTTATTCAGCTGGAATTGTCATACAAGACAACAACTATTGGCTTACTAACATACATAGAAACAACAAAGGATTGGATGATACAATTAGTAAGGCAACATGAAGAAAGAAAGAAAAAATATTCAATAATAAAAGAAGGCAGTAAATACAAACAAGAATTACAGTTAGTAGATTCTGTAGAAAAGCAAAACAGTAGCCAAGAACCAACTATTGCGGCAAAAAATATGAAAATGAAAGCCAAAGATAAAGCTCTTGAAAAGATGAAACAGCGCTGGCAAGACAAACCTCTGCATGGCCAATATCCAGTACGTGCCAATAAATCCAATGTTGACAAAGTTAATACTCATCGATGGTTACGTGCATCTGGATTAAAGTCTGAAACTGAAGGATTTATACTTGCAGCACAAGACCAAAGTCTTTTCACGAGAAACTTTCAGGCAAATATTATGCATAATAATATGGATCCAAAATGCAGGTTTTGTGATAAACACCAAGAAACAATAGACCACCTAATCTCAGGCTGTTCTGTGCTTGCCCCAAACGAATATAAAAATCGCCACGATAGAGTTGGGCAATATTTACATTGGGCAATGTGCAAACATTATGGAAAAGCTGTAAACAAACACTGGTATGAACATCATCCAGCACCGGTTACAGAAATAGAAGATGTAACCATTCTATGGGATTACACCATCTACACAGACAGAAAAATTGAAGCAAACAGGCCAGACATTATTGTTAAAAACCAGAAGGAGAAAACTTGTCTATTAATTGATATGGCTTGTCCAGCGGATTGTAACATAGCAATCAAGGAATTTGAAAAACTATCAAAATATAAAGACCTGGAAATTGAAATAGAAAAAATGTGGAAATTGAAAACAAGAGTTGTGCCAGTGATAGTAGGTGCACTTGGAATGATAAAAAATGGAACAAAACAACACATTGAAAGAATCCCTGGAAACCCCAGCTTAAGAGATATACAAAAAATTGTATTATTAAGTACAGCCCACACACTAAGGAAAACGTTATCTATGTAATGCTGGAGATGAGAGGGAAGATAGAAAAACATGAAATGGAGCCATAACAACACGCCACTACCTGCCTTAGGTCTCCCCGCAGACTTGGTTGGTAGTGAGACCAAAGCAGAAATCGAAATATGATGAAAAATGACATAATAATAATAAAATGTTTTGAAATATAAACACAGGAGATTTTCTAAGTCATTGAAATTCAAACACAATACCCAGTGCAAGTCAGAAAACCAAATTGTTATGAATAAACGGAAGAAAATTTGAGATACTGTCCATCTCACTAATTCCACTAAAAACTAAAAAAAAATGAAAAATAAAAAACATTCTGGAAAAGCTTTACAACAAAAAAAATTACTGAAATTGACACGGTGACAGCATTCGTAAAAAAACTATAATATTATTATTAATAATAATAATAATAATTATTATTATTATTATTATTATTATCATCATGACAATGATGATGATAATAATATTAATGATAATGATAACAGCCACGGTTGGAATTACAACGAGAATGACGTGTTTTCCGAAGCTCTTGAAAACGTAAATTTTTGTCGTATTTTTTTTAACCTATATGAAATTTTGCTATTTTTAGTATTTTAACGTAAACACAAGATTTTTTTATTCGCATTATTGTTATTTAATTTATCTGTTTCTCTTTTAAGTGATCCTAGTAAATTAATCAACTAGTTTTCTTATTATTCATATATCCCTTGCCTTAGTTGTTGATATTTCGAAAAAAAAATTTCTTAAAACTACGATATTTTTTCTTAAAAAAACAATATGACAGGAAAAACAATAGGACACAATTTCTAGGATATTCTTTCTTAGAAAGACTTCTTTTTTTTCTGTTTTTTTTGTTTTTCGACAACGCAATTTTCAACGACGTTAATAAAAAAAACTGAATATACAGATGGGCAAACAAATTATTATTTTTAAATTTAACAGCAGTGATAAACGAATGTTAGCTTTTTCTTTTCCATTTTTTTTTCAAATAATTTTCGTTACAAGGACTAATGTTGGTAGCATCAATATATTTTTTTAATTGATTAACAACTCATCTGAACAAGACTAAAATAGAAAAAAAGAGAAAAAAAAGGAAAGGGAAAAACTTACCATCTCTATATTTCCCTTTTTTTAGCATAATACTCTATTGTGGTGATGCTTTGTTTTGTTGAACGGCTGTTTTTTCTAAGTTTTTTTTTTTAACAAGTGTCTTTCTGTTTGAATTCCAGTCGCGTCTCAGTCTACTGTCGCTTGGAAATCCACTTAGAAGAAGAAAAACTCCAAATAACAACCCGCAAATCAAGATGTTAATCGTGTCGAGGAGTGTATTGTTACTGAGTTATGAGATTGCGAGCGATCCCCTACAGGCTTCGAAACTCTGTTTGTAAAAGATCGTTACCCAACGTGCCGAGTAACTAAGTGAACTTTTGGACCCGTGAGTCACTTGCGGAAATAATATGAGAAAACTAGAAACAAAATATCCAGTATGGCTCTTCCGGTGGATAAACAAGGAGCCCGTTCTTCAGGAGGGAAGCTACCTGAAGTTGAAAAACCTGCCATATGAACAAACTCCTACACAAAGAATGAATCTTCAGGTCTCCACAAAAAGGATAGTTCTAATGATGGCCCTACATATTCTCTAGCTAGATCCATAACTGTACATTTAAAGAAAGAAGAAATAAAATGGTTTCATGAGGAGTACAAAGTCGTTATGACTGCATTCTATGAAGCGTTACCCAAACTTAAGAAAAACATTACACGCAAAACATTTGATATTTGGCGAGAAAAGGTGGGACAAACAATTAGAAAGTACATTGACAAAAATAAACTGGCCAATGTAAGAAGGTACATCATGCGAAATTGACAGAGGCTGAAATTAAAGAAATACAAAGAATTGCAACCAGAATAGACGAATCAACATAACATCAAAGGGAACCGGAATCAGTAAAAAAGTAGTAACATCGCACAAATCACAGGTCATAATATAGAGACCGAGATACACACAAATCACTGTGAAGTTAATGATGAAAATTTGGAAAAGTGTGATCTTAGTCGGTTACAAGACGGAAATAAAACGAGTTCAAAGCACATTGAACAGAATTATTTTACGAAAAACAGGAATAGTATACAAGAAATCAAGAGCTTTATAAGTCAGATACAAAATATTGCAATGGAGGAACGAGAACAACTCCCAAAATTACAACCAAAAAGCATAACCTACAAACTTTTAAGCTCTACAATGCAGCACTCAAATTAATTCTGTATGAAGAAGGCACTCATATGAATCTCAGTGAAGCAATATATGCATCAACAATAGCAGCAACAAAAGAATGGAACATCAAAGTAAAAAAGACAGTCTCACATACAAGAAAATCCAAGAAAAATAAAAAAAAGAAGTCCAACAGCTTAGGAGTATTCGATGAACTGACAAGAAAAATAAATGTAAGAACTAGAAAAGGCAAAAAAGTCGAAAGGAAATACAATATTAGAAAGGAAAATGAAGTCCTATTGACTAAAGAAAAAATAAAGCAAACGATACAACTGAAGGCTCAAAGAATTAGACGTTGTGAGAAAATAGCAAGATTCTACAGACAGAACAAGATCTTTCAAACAGATGCAAAGAAATTTTACATGGAAATAGGTAAACACATAACTGAAGTGACAGTCCCCACCAAAATGGAAGAGTTCTGGGAAAAAATATGGGTTTGCCCTAAGAACATAACAGAAAAGCGGATTGGATTGCGCAAGAGATGGAACGAATGAAAAATAAGCCAGAAAAGACGTGAGCTGGACTCACAGAAGAGGATGTTTAGCGTCTACTGAAAAAATCACCCAACTGGAAATCTTGAGGAATAGATAAAATTCCAAACTTTTGGCTATGTTATTTAAATAGAGAACACAAAAAACTAGCCAAAGAACTTCAAGAAATGGTTACATATGCTACTAAAATCTCTCAATGGATCACCAAAAAAATTATCTTTCTTAGACCCAAAAATAATGGCACAAATATTTCAAAAAGCTACAGACCAATTACATGTCTTCCCACAGCATACACGCTATCGACATCTATTTTATTAATACAGACATATTTTTCCTGTAAAGAAATGGCATACTACCGTTTGAACAAAAAGAGTGCAAACGTATCTGTTACGGACATAAAGACCAATTACTTATTAATACGAGAATTGCTTCAATGCAAAAAAAAATCTTAGTACTGCCTCGATAGATTATCTTAAGGCACTCGATATTGTACCACATTCCCGGAACTTAAAGTCTTTAAATATGTATAAGGTATCAACCGTTATTATAAATTTCATCAAACAATGTATAGGCAACAACACATTTTCTTAATCATCTGAATAGAACCTATAAGTCTGCTAAAATAAACATCAAAGGAGCAATATTTAAAGGTGACTCTTTGTTTCCCTTATTATTTTCAATATCACTGATAGCATTAACCAGCCAACTTAACAAGACAGAATGTAGTCATAAAATATCTCAAGAAAAAAAGCCATCTATTTTACATGGCTGAATTAAAGTTATATGCTAAGAATGATAATGAGCTGGAAGGTTTTCTGCAAACTGTAAAATGCTTCAGTAAAGACACTTGAATGAAATACAATTTGCATAAATACGCTAAAGCTACAGTTTTACAAGGATCGCTCCACATTCTCGTTTATCTTAGACCCTACTGTAACTATAAAAGATTTAGAGCAAGAAGAAGCTTATAAGTACCTAGGGGTAAATAGAAGTGAAAGAATTCACCATAAGAAAATGAAATAAATAATGCGTAAAGAGTACTATAGAAGGTTACGACTGATATTCAAATCTGAATTGAGGTCTCAAAACAGAATTAAGGCCATTAATAGTCTTGCCATCTCAGTGGTTCAATTTAGTTTCAACATCTTGAACTACATTTTAAATGACAGCAAACAAATAGATTCTAAGACAAAAAAAAGCTTTTTGTTAAGTATAAGATGCTTCATCCAAAGGCTAATCCCGCAGTAGGCTGCCATTGCGTTCTGCAATAGACTGGTTGCCGACCAAGGCTAGAGAACCCAATTTGTTCTATTATTTAACCCATAACTGGAGGGAAGAGACGGATTAATACCTTTCCCAAGGGTATTTGCGCGTAAGTGAATACAAGGAATTTAACTGGAATTCGAAATCGGCTCTCCGATTTCTCGTTCCAAGCCAATTTCCACTGCACAACAACGCACATAAAAAAACTAGCTAAAGAACTTCAAGAAATGGTTAACGATCCCACTAAAATTCTTGCATGGATGACCAAAGGAATTACATTTCTTCTACCCAAGAATAGTGACACAAATAACCCGAAAAACTACAGACCACTTAAATGCCTTCCGACAACATACAAACTATTAACATATATTTTAACAAAACACACATATTTCTTCTTGGAAAGAAATGGCATATAAAAGCTTGAACAAAAAGGTTGCAAATGTGGCTGTTACGGATGTACAATTATTAACAGGATGATCTTGGAAAACTGCTTTCATGCAAAGAAAGATCTTAGTACTGCTTGGATAGATTATCATAAGGCATTCGATAGTGTACCACATTCCTGGATCTTAAAGGCTTTAAATATGGAAAATATGTATGGCAATATGGAAAACAACCCTTTACCTCAATCATATAAATGGAACCTATAAATCTGGTAAAATAAACATCAAAAGAGGTATATTTCAAGATGACTCTTTGTCTTCCTTACTATTTTGCATATCATTAATAGCACTAACCAGCAATTTAACAAGACACAATGTGGTTATAAAATAGCTCAAAAGAAAAAACAAACATCTATTTTACATGGCTGACTTAAAGTTGTATGCTAAGAATTATAATGAGCTGGAAGGTCTTCTGCAAACTGTAAAATGCTTCAGTGAAGACATTATAATAGATTCAATTTGAATAAAAGTGCTAAAGCTACAGTTTTACGAGGATCGCTACAACAAATATTCTCAATTAGCTTAGACCCTACTGTAACAATAAAAGATTTAGAGCCAGAAGAAGCTTATAAATACGTAGATGTAAATGAGAGTGAGAAGATTCACTATAACAAATAAAAGAAATAGTGCGTAAAGTGTACTGTAGAAGGCTACGACTGATATTAAAGGCTGAATTGAATTCTCAGAAAAAAAATATGGCCATTAATAGCCTTGACATCCCAGTGGTTCAATATAGTTTCAACATCTTGAACTAGACTCTAAACGACATCAGACGAATGAATTCAAAAACAAGAAAGCTTCTTTCTAAGCATAAAATGCATCATCCAAAGGCTGATGCAGACCGTCTATACATACCCCGTAAAGAAGGTGGAAGAGGTCTTATTCAGCTAGAATTGTCATACAAAACAACAACTATTGGTTTACTAACATATATAGAAACAACAAAAGACTGGATGATACAATTAGTCAAACAACATGAAAACATAGAGAAGAAATATTCAATAATAAAAGAGGGCACTAAATACAAACAAAATTTACATTTAGAAGATTCTGTAAAAAAGCAAAACGGAAGTCAAGAACCAACTATTGCGGCAAGAAATATGAAAAAGAAAGCCAAGGATAAAGCTCTTGAACAGATGAAAGAACGCTGACAAGTCAAATCTATGCATGGCCAATATCCAAAACGTGCTAATAAATCCAATGTTGATAAAGTTAATACTCATCGATGGTTACGTGCATCTGGATTAAAGTCTGAGATTGAAGGCTTTAGTCTTGCAGCGCAAGACCAAAGTCTTTTCATTAGGAACTTTCAGGCAAGTATTATACATAATAATGTGAATCCAAAATGCAGGTTCTGTGATAAATACCAAGAAACAATAGACCATCTAATCTCAGGATGTTCTGTACTTGCCCTAAAAATCGTCACTATGGAGTGGGGCAATATTTACATTGGACAATGTGCAAGCACTATGGAAAATATGTAAACAAACACTGGTATGAACATCACCCAGCACCTGTTACAGAAATAGAAGTCACCATTCTATGGGATTACACCATCTACACAGACAGAAAAAATTGAAGCAAATAGGCCGGACATTGTTGTTAAAAATCAGAAAGAAAATACTTGCCTATTAATTGATATGGCTTATCTAGAGGGCTGTTACATAGCAACCAAGGAATTCGAAAAATGGTCAAAATATAAAGACCTAGAAATTGAAATAGAAAAAAATGAGAAAAATGAAAAGAAGAATTGTGCCAGTGATAGTAGGTGCACTTGGAATGATAAAAAAATGGAAAAAAGAACACATTGAAAAAATTCCTGGAAACCCCAGCTTAAGAGATATACAAAAAATTGTTTTATTAAGTACAGCCCACACACTAAGGAGAACTTTGTCTATGTAACGCTAGGGATGTTAGAGGAAATAAAAAGAGATGAAATATTGCTATAACAACACACCACAACCTGCCTTAGGTCTTCTCGCAGACTTGGTAGGTAGTGCGACCATAGCAGAAATCGAAATATGGTGAAAGATGACAACATAATAATGATAATAATAATAACTGACATGCAACTGTGTCAATATCTATTAATATCATTGTGAATATAGATGTATGAAATCACTAGAAAACCATATATATGGATTTCCTGAAAACTTTTGCCAAAAATTAAGGAAATTCGAGCTCTTAAGGGAAACAGAATGGATGTGCAGATAGTGTGACCGTGTAGTTTATTCCGTTCACTGTTACATCAGTTTCCCTGTGGGTTAAATAGCAAAGTAGAATCGTTGCTTTAGATTGTGCAGAAAATATATTAACAGAAGAATAACCCAAAATTTCAATCCGTGAAGAATCAAGAAACTACTTCACCATCTTTCTCAAGAAGACATTGCAATTCACAGATAATAACGAAAAAAATCATTTACATCGAGTCATGATTGCCTTCGTGTTGAAGAAAGTTGGCATTTAAAAGAAAAGGGTAGAAATTTTTGAATTCTTTCGACAGGAAGTGGGAATTAATTTTGAAATCGGGAAATGTGCAATCCTAGAGACGCACAAAGAACAAAGAGAAGCAATATCAGGAACTGAATCTTCTTCTATATGCCCTGTCCCTTCAGGACGTAGGCGATCATGGCTCTCCACGTCTCCCTATCCCTTGTGGCTCTTAGTATGTTTGCTCCTGTTGCTCCTGGCAACCCCCTTCCGTCATCCACCTGATCAGACTCTGCAAATATGTTATCCGCTGCCTTCCTCTGTCTCTCCTTCCTTCTATCTGTCCAGTTAGTATCAGGTTCTCCAGGCTCTCCTTCCTCATTGCATGTCCCAGGAACTTCAGTTGTCTCTTCCTGATGCTCAGCATCAATTTCCTTTTTGCTGCCATTCTTTCTAACACCTCGTCGTTGGTTGTATGCTCAGTCCACGATATCCGTAGCATCCTTCTGTAGAACCACATTTCGGCCGCTTCCAATTTTGTCCTCATTTTCGATGATATTGTCCAGCATTCACAGCCGTATTGAAGAACTGACATCACGTAGCAGTCTAGCACTCTTTTCTTCGTTTCTATTGAGATTTTCCTGTGTGTTAGTATTTTGCTCATCTTCTGGAACGCGTCCTTTGCCATGCCAATTCGCATTCGGATCTCCGTGTCGCACTTTCCATCTTCTGTTAGAACACTTCCTAGGTACTTAAATTCTTGTACTTGTTTGATTCTGTTATCCCCCACCTGTATTTGGCATTTTGGGTTGTATCTTTTGCTGATGACCATGCACTCAGTTTTCTTAAAGTTTATTTGTAGTCCCTTCTTGTCACTCTCCACTGCTACTTTCTGTATGAGGTCTTGTAGTTTCCTTTCCGTGTCAGCAATCAGCACTGTATCGTCCGTATATCTTATGTTGTTCAGGTTGTGGCCTCCAATAACAAATCCTGGTGTGTCAACTAGGGTCCTCAAAATATTCTCGCTGTATAGGTTGAACAAATCCGGTGAAAAGACACATCCTTGTCTTACGCCTTTTTCTATCTTTGTGTATCTACTGAGGTCGTTACCTGTCCGTATGCAGGCCGTTTGCTGCCAGTAGAGATTCTTGATTATTCTTATGTCTTTGCCGAAAATGTCGAGGTTGCCTAGCATCTCCATCAATTCTTTGTGTCGTATTTTGTCGAATGCTTTCGCGTAATCAATGAAGCATAGGTACAAGTCTTTCTTCATTTGTAATGCCCTTTCAGAGAGCATCCTAATCATGAATATGGCGTTCCTTGTTCCGGTGTCCTTGACTAACCCGCACTGTTCCTGCCCTATCTCTGGCCTGATTCTGCTTCTCGCTTTATTCATCAGGATTCTGACAATCAGTTTTGTAATGTGACTCATTAAGCTGATAGTTCTGTGTAGTTCGCACTCGTTTGCACCAGGTTTCTTTGGCAGCGCTATAAATATCGACTTGCATAGGTCGTCTGGTATTATTCCGCTGCTATAAATTTCGTTTATTATGTCGGTAATCTTTTCTATGCCATATTCTTCTAAGACTGTCAGCAGCTCTATCACTATTCCATCTGGTCCAGGTGCTTTGCTTCTGTTCATTTTGGCCATTGCAGCTTCTACCTCGGATTTTAATATTTCCGGTCCATCCATCTCCTTGTGTATTCTCGGTTGTTCTCTCTTGTCGCAAAAGAGATCCTTAATGTATTCTTCCCATCGCTGGAGTATTTTCTCTTTCTCTAATATGATTGTCCCTTCCTTGGATTTTATGCATCCTGCTGAGGAGCAGGTTTTTTTGTCCTGTCAGTTCTCTTATCTCTTTATGCATCTCTGCTTTGTTGTTCCTGCTCAGTCTCTCTACTTCTGCACATTTGTTGTTGAGCTATTCCTCTTTGACTTGTCTGCATTTGTTCCTTATCTCCCTGTGAAGTTTTTTGTACTCTGCTCCGTGTCTTGACGTTATTTTTTGTCTCCTTTGCATCATGTGGAGGATCTCTTCGGTCATCCACTCGTTTTTTCTTCTGCGTCTGATTTCCTTTGGGGCTATGTTGTTCGCTGAGGTCACCATCGCTTCTTTTAGTGAATCCCATTTTGAGTATCCTTTTCCAAATTGTTCTTCATATTTCTTTCTCACGCTGTTATTATATTCTTTCTGCAGGGTGAGATCGTCCTCTAGTGTGTCGTATTGAAGCCTTGGTGATATGCTGGGCTTCTTCAGTCTTCGGAGTTTCACTTTTAGTTTGCAGATGACTGGGACGTGGTCACTTCCGCAGTCAGCACCTGGGTATGTTTTGCATTGGACTACTGCGTTCCTGAATCTCTTGTTTATAGTTATATAATCTATTTGGTTCTTCGTGTCACCTCCTGGACTTCTCCATGTCCATAAACGTCGTGGGTGTTCTTGGAACCAGGTGTTAATAATGACCTGGTCATTGGTTGAGCACCATTGGATCCATTTTTCTCCTCTTTCGTTGCGCTCTCCTAGTCCGAAGTTGTCTCCTTCTCTATCTTTACCTACATTTGCATTTAAGTCCCCCATTATTATCCTAACTTCTTGGCTTTTGCACTGAGCCTTAGCACTGTCTAGTATTGAATAGAAAGATTCTATTTCGTCCTCCGCGCTTTGAGTTGTTGGCGCATAAACTACTATAATAGCTATATTGAGGGGCCTTCCCCGCAGTTTAACCAAGAGGACTCTCTCTGACAGTTGCCAGTATCCAAGTACACATCTCTTCACTTGTTTGTTTAGTATTAAAGCTACCCCTTTTTCGTGTTTTTTACCTCCTGCATATATTATCCTGTGGGTGTCGCTACTGAAATCTCCGTTATTAGGCCATCTTGTTTCACATATGGCTAGGATGCTGATATTCAGTCTGTTCATCTCCTGTTTGACATTCTCTAGTTGTCCACAGTTCAGTGTCCTGACGTTCCATGTTCCTATAGTGAGTTTGTCTTTGATACGCACAGTCGCAGGATAACGGTCCAGAGACACCTGTTGCTCATGTCGTTCTTTCTCGGGCGAGGGACAAATTTTGGAGTAAAATGTCCCCTTTACGCCGTTGGTGCTAACAGTCGCCGGATGACGGTCAGGTGGCACCTGTTGCCCATGCCGGTCCTTACCGAGCGAGGAGTTGCTTCCTTGGGAAGTAACCCCCTTCACGCTGTTGGCTTAATATATTTGTTGTAACTATCCATGATTGAGCGGGGGTAGATAGTGGAGTGGTATCCCGTTGCCTTCTCCACGATGGTTTATTGAGACATCACCTCTAGTTAGCTGGCCGTTGACTCTTTGAGAGTTCTTCCGCCCTTTGTAGGTTTATATTTTTTTGCCCTACAGGGATGCTAATGTCCCAATTAATTATACATATAATTGATGTAAAAAAAAAAACATACTAAGTTTTAACTTAGTTAAAGTCGAAACGGCCTTCAGATAACCGAAAAATTTAGTATATTTTTAAAAAACAAAAGTAAATGGTTAAAAGAAAACAGATACAAACTAGTCTAAATTATAAGAACCTCACAGCAGTAATTACGATCAGCACCCAATAAAAAATTATCAGAAGATTCAACAAGAAAAAGAATTGGAAAAATCAAAAATATTCTAACAGAATACAAATTTAATGAGATAAAAGAAAATATCAGTGAACGAGGAAAGTACTGAAAACTAAAATATATTTAACTAAATAAATAAAATAACCGTGAGTCTTCTAGAATAAGATGTTCAAGACTTATCTTAAACTGGACAAGCTAATAACTAAAAAGCTGGATCAGAAAACAAGAAATATAGCAATGCATAATAACGTTGATAAAAGAATTCCAGAAGAAGAGGTTTTGTTTCCTACGAAAATAGTGGCAATGTCATGATCAAGACATTTGAGAAATACACAAGTCAGAGTCGTAAAAGTTTAATTGCAATAGAAAAATTTCCAGTACGGTTACCGGAAGATCAAATCTCCCAAAAGAGAAACCAGGTTTTGAGATGAGTCGTTGTGGGTATGTTTAAGTAAAAACAGATCTTATAAGAGAAAAACTTAATTATTAACGGTGATCTCGGACACTGTCATGAAAACCGAAATCCAAGATAGACAAAGTACAGGAAAATATCAGATACAGAATGTCCCGAGATAGAGATGAGATTATCAATTATATATTGAACGAAGGCAGCAAGTCGACACTGAAAATACAGAAATTGGCAGGATTGGGTCGCCGGAATGATCTACTAGGTAATCTACAAACCTTCAAAATTTAATTATGCAAACCAGTGCTAGATGTAAAAACCACAATGTGACTTAACAATTTTAAAATATTCTTGAACTTTAATACAGAAATAGATAATTTAATCCAAACCAGAATATACCATCAAGTTATCCTAAACGAGAATAGTTTTTTTGTTATTCTTTTTTGCTGTCCCAGTTCAGAGAATTCAGGAGGAAAATTAAAAGCTAGACCAATATCTCGATCTCCCAATAAAGTTGATAAAATTATAGAACTTGTAAGCTACGGTTACTCTCCTCATTGTTGAAACGCTGAAAGAACGTAACAAAAAAGTTGGCGAAATCAAAATCAAGGGAAGAAAATAGCATTACTAAATAAATAATCTAAGAGTATCATTGAAGTCGTAAAGAAATTTTTTGTCACCTAAACGTCAATGTAAGTTACCATTTGATACTAGCTAAAACACTCAGTTAGTGAAACCTCTGTAATAGGAACACAATGGGTATTCATATAGATTTAGTTTTGCCCCTTGCATCTTACTGGATTTGTTGCCTTGCATGGGGCAAAATTTATTTTTTGAATTGTGTGCATATGTGTGTGCGCGCTCGCGCGTGTGTGTGACCCTTTTCACAAATTTATAGTTTTCACAGTGAGTACGGATTTTATACGGAGTACTATGCTCAAAAAATTATACAGGATAATATTCTCATAAAATTATACGGGGTACTATGCTCACAAAATTATACAGGGTAATATGCTCATAAAATTGTACCGTGTACTATGCTCATAAAATTATACGAGGTACTATGCTCATAAAATTATACAGGGTAATATGCTCATAAAATTGTACGGGGTACTATGCTCATAAAATTATACGAGGTACTATGCTCATAAAATTATACAGGGAAATATGCTCATGAAATTACACGGTGTAATATGCTTATAAAATTATAAGGGAAATATGCTCATGAAATAATACAGGGTACTATGCTCATAACATTATACGGGGGAATATGCTCATAAAATTATACGTACTAAGAACATTGAAAACTATTGTGGTCTTGTACGAAAATTACAAACGTTTCAAAATAAGGCGAAGAATAACATCGTAATTGTCAGTGTCCTTGGAACGATTCCAAAGATCCTAACGGAAAGATTACAACAGTTAAAGACCTAGTAAATAATTCAAACGCTACGCACACTAACACTGCAGAATTCGGCAAGAATAGATACGAGATTTAAGCCGATTTCTCACTAACGAAGAGTTAGAAGGTTTCTCTGGTGTCAGTCAGTCAGTTAAGTGCCATACGTGATACACGCTTTGGCGGTCATGTCTCGAAAGAGACATGACTGACTGGGCAGAAGATTATCCCGCAGTAGGTTGCCATTGCTTTCTGCGGTAGACTGGTTGCCGACCAAGGCTAGAGAACCCAGTCTGTCCTGCTACTTAACCCATAACTGGAAGGAAGAGACAGATTAATACCTTACCCAAGGGTATTTGCGCGTAAGTGAATACAATGGATTCAACTGGAATTCGAACTGGGCCACCCGGTTTCTCGTTCCGAGCCGATATCCACTGTACCACAACGCACATCCTACTGATGTTGTACATTCTCTGATGTAAAGTTACAATAACACGGTAATGAACACAATGGCGAACAAGAAAAACAAATATTTTTAATAAGACATTAAATTCAGTCAAACGTAAGTCAATCAGTTAAATGCCATGTGTGATACATGTTTGGATGATCATGTCTCTTTCGATTCATGACTAACAAACTAGAAGATTTTTTCTTACTAGGTTAGCGTTTCTTTCTACGGTAGACTGGTTGCCAGCTAAAGCTATAGGACCCAGTCTGTTCTGCTATTCAACACATAGCCGGGAGAAAAAAGGTATTTCCCAAAAATATTCTCGCATATTTGTATATCTTAATACTTACATACAAATGAATAACAATGGCATAATCGGGAATAATGATAGCCGCATCGATCATTATGATCATGACTTAATAATGATAATTGTGGTTATAATTTGATAATGATCATTAGAATTCTGAGAAGCTGATACTGATGATGCTCCTTCTTATATTGAAGATTTGTTTTTTGTTGTTTTTTTTATTTCATGTTAACTGTTGATTTTTCTAAACTTATAAATATTTTATATGCAAAATGTTAAATTCATGTCATGATGTTTGTCATTTTGTTAAAATATTCAATTGTAGAAAACAGATTTCAATAATTGAAGATGACAATTTATTGAAATTTAGGATTGTGTGACTATTTTAATTTCACCTCCAAACTTTTGATCAACACAAGAATAAAAAGGCGTGGCAGAGCGTTTTATTTGCAGTAGTATAGCCATTCACATCAAAAGTCTATAAACTTTGTATTCATAAAACTGTTTTTCTATCACACTTTGTATGTTTTTGAGTGAGTGTAGCTATGTGTATAAAGAGAGAGAGAAAAAGAGAGAGAGAAAAAGAGAGAGAGAAAATTGCTTTTTACCACTTTTCTTTATCGCAGAATTTCTTTTTTATTTCCACTCTATTATGCGTTAAGTTTTACAGGTTATCTTCTTTGGATTCATTTATTTATTTATCATTTTGCATTTAAAGCCATTCAATATTTATAGTGTTTGCATCGTGTAGGAAAAATATGAACGATAATGACCAATGTTATCGTGAAGAAAATGTTTCTATCGCAAATATGCCTCACTCCCATATACACAACTATTGACTCACTCTTACTTTTTCTCTTTCACACACGCACGCATACACACATTCGCTCACTCTATAATACACTCATTTCTCCATCTCAATAACGGTAATTTTCGTACACACATACACTCGTTTCTCCCTCTTACTTGCTTACGCTCTCTCTCTCTCTCTCTCTCTCTCTCTCTCTCTCTCTCTCTCTCTCTCTTTCAACACTGACACACAATCATTTCTGACTCCTACTAACTTTTTCTCTCTTTCTTTTGCAAACACAATTGAATATACATTCACTCAATCTTTTTAACACACATTTTAATCTCACTTACTCAGTCACTCATTCACTCGCACACACACACACACACACACATACATTCATTCACTCTCACACACTCGAACACACATTTCTCAGTTTTATTTACTTTCACTGTCTTTTTAACACACACTCACACATGCATTCACACATTCACCTTCAGATACGCACATATTTCTCACTTTCAGTAGTCTTTCACTTATATATATATATATATATATATATATATATATATATATATATATCTTTCCTTTTTACAAATGCACACACACTCTTTCGAACTCTTTCGATAAAATCTACAAACAAATTGAAATAAGGAAACCCGATTATCCATCATGACAGAAACGCCATCGTAATGTTTTATCATATAGAAATAACACAACTTAATTGTAAACTGTCTGATAATATTTTTACGTTATATTTGTATATGCTTTCAGCCAATATACTAAAGGTATATAAAATAGTAAAAACTATCTAATTTTCGCTGCCATACTCTATCTTTACAAGAGCTAGATCTGACCAAAAATGAAGTATTTTGGCGATATCTAGGCTGGAACTGCCTAGTCCTCACCTTCCTGTCTCAATAAATTTAACAAAAATGTTTGCGCGGCCTTGTAGACGATGAACTATTTTCAATCCTACGATACGTTTCTAACAGACAAAATAATGCAAGATTCTCGCTGATCTATCGCAATTTCCATGTTATATATTATGACAAACTACATACCTAAGTCTTAGCACCCTTGACTTTTACACCTGGGACTCACGTACACAAGAGTAAATCTTCTTTGCTCCCTTTTTAAGAAGTAAGTTATATTCTGACAGCTTCAGCCCAAAAACTTCTACTTTTTAGAACAGACTTCTGGCAGGATATTTTCCCAATCACTATAGTCTTCAGCTCTTCAAGTCTAGGATTAATCTTTCCTGTATAGCCCTACGAGCTTCAGTTCTTGTCCATTCTTCCACTCATGCAACACCTCACAGTAACCCTCGACCGTGAGTGGCACTTTGGTCTTGTATTAGTTAAATTTTAGTATTTAAAATAACAGCACTCATAGTTCCTTGATAGTGCACATGTTACAAAAACGACGTGGTAGCCACACAATTTGTCTGGAGTTTCTAGAATGCTCCTCAAACGAATTCTTGACAATTTTGGCATGGTGTATTATCCCGCTGTAATAAACCATCTTTGTTGAAGCACATGAAGTTCTTGAATGTGTTCAAATATCAACAACGCAGTGCTGATAAGTTAATAGTGAACAATGTATCTACTAAATTAACGTAGGTTATCTTATGACAAAGCCCGTGACCATAACAGGTCTATATGTGCTTCGTGTAACGAATGTAAGAAATCCATACATCGTTAATATATACAAAATATAAGTTTATATGATATAATATATAAATATATATATTTATATACATACATAAATATATATATATATATATATATATATATATAGAGAGAGAGAGAGAGAGAGAGAGAAGGCGAGAGAGAGAGAGGCCGATCTTTTTTCATAAAGGGCTCGATATCAAAATAAGAATAGGGCTTTAATTAGAATTAATATGGAGAAACTCGTCACATGGATGGTTGCATGATTAAAGCCAATCTCTTCTATATTAATACTACGTCATTAAGGCATCAAACTTTATTCACACTCTACCACATTGGGCATTCTTCTATAAATATATCAAATTATAATATATATATATATATATATATATATATATAGCGAAACAGATCGGTCTGCGGATGACAATATTTACGCTCTCACACCCTAGTTGAGCACTCTAGAAGAAAGGTAGACTTTGAAAAGCAGTAGGCACTCTAGCGTGTACGCATCGCTCATTCAATAAAAATGAATTTGAGCAGATTAGCTATTGGGCGCGTAATATGATATGCGCTAAAAAAGAGTGCCTTCTTCCACCGAACGCTCCGTAGAGTCGCCGACTGAAGCCAAATCGATCAGCTTTCGAGCCTGGGTTATGTAGCAATCGGAGTCTAACCGTACTGATGAGCTGTGATACAGCGAAATAGATCTGTCTGAGAATGACTATATAGTTTATTAATTTGTAAATTCTTTCAAAAATTAAATAATTGTCGAATTTTAATTAAATGTTCAGACTTGATTCATGAATAAATTAAATTATTATTTTTTTATTTACATTTGTTACCTCTACCGCTTCCTTAGTTTCATGAAATTTCGAGGAAATAAATTCGTATTGCAAACTTTGCTGCATTAAATAAAAGCAGGACTATTTGGAGAATGTAAATCATTTGTGTGTGTGTGTGTGTGTGTGTGTGTGTGTGTGTGTGTGTGTGTGTGTGTGTGTGTGTGTGTGTGTGTTTGTTTGTTTTGGTTTTGTTTTTTCAAGCAGCTACTGTTTTTAACTGATAATCTGCTCCGACTAGTAAAATAAAAAATTGTATAAAACTATGACATCATTTAATTAGATAAACTTTTAATTGCTTTTATAAATATTATATATCAAGAACATTATGGTCTTAAGAAAAAAATCGATGAATAATAAATTCTTACAAGAATTTTTAATTAAGAAATTACATTGCGATCACAGATGACTATAAAAAAAGACCCTAATCAGCTATTTTAGACAAAAAACGTTAAATCTAATCAATATAATTTCTATATACTACAGAGTATTTTGGTTACTGGAAATAGTAAAATTAATGCTTTAGCTTTTAATTAAAACTAATATGAAATCTCTTTCATCTTTTAAATTTATTTAAAACATATACATATTGCGAATTAGTGGAGGTATCTTACTTATGGAGGTACTGACTGACTGTATGTATGTATGTATGTATGTATGTATGTATTCACACGCAGCAGACGTCTGATTAAAAATTTAGGCGAAAAAAAGTATGTAGGTTTTAGTGTTAAATAAACATCTGAGGTTACCAGTTGGTGGTAGAAGGAGATTTGATGTTATATATACAACACGGTATGGGTCACGAATGTATCGTATTTTTGGCTCTGGGTATGTTCAATGACCACAGCATCGGACAATGAATAAAATAATTTCGTTGATTTTGATTTAGGTTGATATTTCTCTTTATATGGATATCTAAGGATCTTATTCGAAAGAGCTCCTTTGTTTCTCACTGGTTCATGATTAGTGACCTGATAGCCTGGGTTCGAGCAGCTCTTTTTTTCTCATTTGCTCACTAGGCCATGATGTTCGTATCCTGGACGGAACGTTTTGTGATAGGTTTGTCGCAATATGACTTCATGGCCTAGCGATTATGAATATGCATCTATTTTTAGAGATGGGGAAATGTTGGTCTCTATTACTTATTTATTTATTTTGTCAATAGGCGTATAAACTTTTCAAACAATTATGTAACTACAAGAAGCTTGAGCTGCTTCTTTTTTTTTTTTTTTTTTGACAACTGGGTTCATTTGATTCATGGGGTCAGCATCACTCTCAAATATTTCCATCAACCAGAAACAAGTGGAACCATGACTTACTGAACCACGCTGTCAGTCTTCTATTGTTTAATCAGCACCAATCCCAGTTGAGATGCTGTGGTGTCAACAGTGATACCATCATTTTTGCCATATCTCATAGAAGTCTCTGATTTGTCTTACGTTTGCATGTAGATGTGATTTTAGACAATGTCGCTTGTCTGTTACTACAGACCACATTTCTGGCCAAGATCATTAAGAACACGGGGTTGTTAACTTCACTTTCCAGTGTGGGGAGTAATTACTGCCACCAAGTATCCCATGTAAACACTGTAAATCGATATGAAATATCCCTATAATTTCATAAATGAAATGCTCCATTTGTCTGACAACCATTTTCATGCCCCGTTCGAAGACCAATGATTCACATTTTTTTCTTTCAGTTGCAGAACCAATGTACATACTAATTCATCAGATCTCAGAAAAAAATTGATATTGGTTTTAACATTTTTATAATAATATGGTATATAGTAATATATAATATAATATACATACCAATACCTTTAAATACTGCTATCCTATAACGTCATGGTATTGATCCACATCGAATAAACTTGGTAGAAAAAATCCTCATGTGGAAGCACTGAAGATTTTAACTGTATATGAAAATAAACGATAAGTTATAATAAATATAGTGATTTATTATTCTTTAACCGTCTTTCTTGTTGCCGCAACTACTATGTTACTGCTATACATAATTGTGATGAAACCAAATTAATATGATATAAATATAGTCAGCAGCTGAATGACAAAATAGGAAAAACACTGTTTTGTGTTTTGTTTGACAAAAAACTTCATCAAACTAAATAATGTTTTATTGATGGAAGCATATATATTTAGGAAGGGATGGAATAGATATGTCGGTTGCAATTCTACATCGTGAAAACACTAAAGATACAGTGACGCTTATCTTTAAATTCAAATTAAAGATGTTATTCTCCACTGTATCTGATTCATAGTCGACCTCATTCAGTTTTTTACTGCTTTTTTATTCCTATTGTTTTTAATTATCTAGCATTAGTCAGCAAAAATTATGTTAGATAATACGATGTTTTGTATGAACCCGGATATAAATTTAACATGAAAGATTCAGTAGCCAGTGCACTATCTATACACTTTCGTGCTAATAAATTCTTTCCCCTTTTAAAAGACATCAATAACAACAGCCTATTAGTTATAGTTTTGCATCACAAACTGCCAAGAATAATCCAGAAACTAGCATATACGTCTCTCCGTTTCAACAAACCATAATTATGATTTCATCCATCACTGCCACTAGATTTATCTTTCCTCGTTTAAATGCGGTCGGCAACATAAGATATGCTTCACCTAAATACTTATCTATAGAATAATACCGGCTTTTCTGTTATCTCTCTGCTTTTTAGAAATTGAGTTTATATGCAGCCGTCATATGACTGACTAGTTTGACGAATCAAAGCTCAGATAATAATTGGTTGCTGCTGTAGCTATTTGTAATCGCTTCAAATCGCTTTTTGCATGACAACAGATGTAAATGTTGCGCTTAGAAATCGGGAGAGTTTTATATTTATTTTGATTTTGGTTGATAGGTCGTGACCCTGATTCATTCGAATTATCGCTGGTGTATGAACAACTACACAGACAAGTTTACAAAATTCGATACCAGATGGACTGCATCAGTAATTAGTAAATATGTTAAAGTTAGCTCTGTGTACGGAGTTGAAAGCTTTCCTCTAAATAACCAATGTCATTCTTTCAGGATCGCCTGTTATAAATGTTGATTAAGTCTGATAAGAAAACTCATAACCATACGTTACTTGAAGTTATCAAATAGTAAAAAAAATCCTTACCCGTCACCAGAAGAAGAGCATTATTTATCTGCCTCTCCACGAATATTAGGATATGGCACATGGCCAATTAAATGTTGGGTGCCTGGATGTGTATCTTTTGAACAAAACCTAGAATTGAAAACTCTTCCTAGAATACTTTAACCCTTCATCTTTTGTTGAGTGGAGAATATTCTACCCTGCTAGAACAATTAAATTATTGATTAAAATCATATAAAAATTCCCGACAGAAGATTTACCAACGCCGGCATGTCTATTTTATAAGCTGAAAAAGATCTGATCGGATTTATTATTCTATGCCACACTTGTATTTGTAACAAACGAATACTACAGAGTTGTAGATTCTGCGTTATGCCCAAAGAAAAGAACACGGACTTTCCTGAACACAAGAACATAACAGAAAACAAATGAATAAATGCTATATTCTGCTTCTTTTATTTGGCGTATCCTATCAGGAGTTGGGCGAACTTGGTTCACCACAACTTCATATATTTGTGGATCTAAGTAATGTTCGTTTTTTTAAATGCATTTCCCATTCCCCGTTTTATATTTAAAATGGGTGAAACTAACGAGCTATTTACAACAGCTCCTTAGTTTCACTCGCAGTTTCCCTGTGTCTCTCTTACTTTCAATAACGTTCTCTGTTTGTCAGACTCTCTTCTTTCTAATGTGCACCAGAATTTTCAATCTCTTTTTTCTGATTATTTGTAATCCTATTTTTATTAAAACTTCCTTTTTGATCACATGCTCCTTTCATGGTATTCTCTGTACGTTTCTTTTCAACCCAACCTGTGTTACCGCAAGTTTCCTTTCCCTCTGTAATAAAATTGTCCAGTATTCACTTGCTTGAAGGAGAGTTGATATTATATAGTAGCTTATTACACTTATTTTTTTGTAACTAAAATTGTATGTGTCTTACTAATTTGTTTATCTTTTGAAATTCCCGTTCTGTATTCTAATGCACCATCGGATTTCTGTGTCACATTTTCTATTGTCATTTATAATAATTTCCAGATGGTTAAATTTGTGTACTTGCTTGATTCTGACGTCCCTGATTCGTAGCTTAAATTTTGGATTGTCTCTTTTGCTAATAACCGTACATACTAGTTTCTTTCAACTCATGTTTAGTACATTTTTCAGGACCAGCGTGGTCGTTAAAAAATATAAAATAAAGCTATTATTATTATTATTATTATTATTATTATTATTATTATTATTATTATTATTGCTGTTGGTGTTGTTGTTGCTTTTGTTGTTTTTAGCTCACAATCATATCAAGTTGAATAATCGGCTCTCTTTCTATCAGCGAAATTAAGCAACGTGGAGCTTGGTTAAATTGGTGCTATAAGCATGGCTCTGCAATTAGCGTGATGGATAACGGCCACAATGAGAAACCGGTGAGCTGAGTTTGAATTTCAGTCAAATTAGTTACATTCACTTACGCATAGATACTCTTGGGAAACGTATGAATCCACTTTATATACGGATATATATGGATTAAATAACAGAAGAGACCGTGTCCAGTAGCCTTGGGTGGCAGTCAGTCTATCAAATCTGGTAACGGCAGACTACTGTAGAAATTCGACTAAAGAATTCCCGACTCACGATTCGAATTAATTCCCGCATGGCACCTAAGGAAAGAATAAATTCAACCAATATAAATCCCAAGGAAAACTCAAGGTAGAGGGTTGTTGAGCGAGATTTTTGTAAAAGAAGAGGAAGGATAAATTATGCGTATTGAGGACATGTAGGATAGATATATGTTGTCCCTGGACTTGAAGACACCAAGATTGTAGTTGTCAGAAATATAACAAAATTTACCATGACGTACGGACGAAAGAGTTAATGGATTATTTTTAAATTATTAGGGATGAAAAAGATTTAACTAAAAAACATTTATATTATTCCAACGAGAAATGGTTAAAAACAAAGCAATGTTGTTTTTTTTGTTTCTTTTTTTGTTTTGTTTTTGTTTTTTTGTTTTTTTTTTTGTTTTTTTGTTTTTTGTTTTTAAGATTCGCTTTCCCAAGATTGCAAATTGGCTAAAAATAGGAAAGAAATGTAACTATACCATATGATTGTTGTTATCCAGCGAGACAGCTAAGAGATCAAAGTGTCAAACCCACCTACTTGAAAAAGACATTACTAAACAATGTATAGACGAAAAGCGATTAGGAATGCGAAATTTGTATTTTTTAGATTCATATTTTCCCGGACAAAAGTTATAAATGATATCTGACATGAACGGAGGTCATATGGCAATCGACCGTGCTGAAATAAGTACAGCAGGACCGGAAAGAAACAATTGAATTGTTTTCATTTTTTTTATATATTCTCCTAAAACCTTCGGCAAAATATGGCCGATATAATTAAAAGTCAAATGTCACAACCACCATGTTGAAATCAGTGTAATATACCCGCGAAACGTAGACAAAAATACAATTGAAAGGAAAATTGTATTTTCTCTGTTCCCAGCGGAATACAGCCGATACACACTTGCATGATTTGGAGGTTAGAATGTCGGGTTCGCCTTATTGAGAAGTGTAAACAAGGTGATTAAGGAAAGAGATTTTTATCGTATTTCTTCAAATGGGAATTCGGTCTAGAGCAAAGGTTAAGTAGATTTGTTGAAAGAAGAAAAAGAACAATTATTAATTAAGGGAAAAATGACTATTCAAAATTTACCTGAGAGAAACTGACGTCATGTAATAACTCCGCTTAAAGCGGAGGGAGAACATTTTCCATGATTGGAAAGAAGAAATAAAAATAGAAAGAAAATTAAAGTGAAAAAGAGGCTGACATCCTGTAATAACTTCGCCCAAACGGAAAGAGAGAACAGTCCATGGTTGGATGTGTAAAACAGAAAAGAAGACTGGTTGAATGTTAGGATATCTGCATAACACTCCTTAAACGTCCTCGCCACCCCGGTAAAAAGGGACACGCTTAAATACGAGAGTCCTGAGGGTCTAAAGACAGTTCCGGTCATAAAATGTAGCGAGGTGGGGTTAGTCGCCACGCCGTTGGGCGCCAACCGTAGAGTTCCTGCCACCAACCAGACCATTCCCGTGAGAGAAAAAAAACAACCAAAACCTTGTGCCAAATGATTATAATAATAAGAAGAACGCTGGGGGAACATTTATGCAAAGTACAGACAGTAGTGTTTGAATTTACTAGTTACTTGATTATCAAGTCTGGCCCGACTTAGAGAAACTGGCAGAAACTTTTGTTCCGTCGCCATTTAATAGGGTTTGGGAAAAGACAAACTGTAATTATTTTTCTCTTATTGTTTTGGATATAAATACTATCTACAGTTTATGAAGGTTTCATTTATTTTATTTCTAAAATTGGGGCCGTTTTTTTATTTCCACAATTGTATGCGTGTAGCCAACTTGGTTTAGCTTGGCAAAAATACCCCAGTGAGAATTCAGCTTAACTTCTTTAAGATCAAAATCACAACGTGGGTAAGAGAGATTACAGTTGAAGAGATTAACATAAGGACCAGCTGCTGTGTCAACGCCATCAACGACCGACGAGTGTGAGCTGACAGCTTGTTCTCAGACCAGGATCGATCCTGACACAAGGGACAACAGACTATGAAGGCTCAGGTGGTACGCCGCGTTACGGGAAAGCATTCCCACGAAAGTTTTTCGACAATGTAACCGTTTTGATTCTAGTATTTCTGACCCTATCTTATAAAACGATTTCGTTAAAATTTATTTGAAGAAAGTATTCATAAAGTTACTATGTAACTCAATATTTACTTTTATCAAACATATACTTTGGTTCCTTCAACATTTTTCAAACGCTTAAATATCTTTCTGTGTGCATTTGTTAGTGCTAAAACGTTTTGATTAATCAGCTCTTCAGCCTTCATTTTTTATATAGTAAAGCTCACCCAATACTAATATCAAATTTTAGTCAAGATCGAGGGTTACTGATAATTTTTAATCTTGAATAAAATATGTGATATGAAAAGAAAAGGAGGCGAAAAAAAGTGAAGAATTTGAGGATAAGGTTGATAGATAACGATTGATCTTTGAGTTGAAAACGTTAGAATTATAGTGTTCAGAGAAACAGTCACGCATAAGTCTGTTCAGAAAATTTGATAAAAATTTCTCTGATAATACTTTTTCCTTAAACTTGAAATACAGAGGAAATGAGGGTGATGCGACTCCTTGGAAGAAGCATGATGTGTTTTAAATATAAATGACTAAACTAGTGAAATTCAGCTCATTTTCCATAGAAAATGAAATTTCTTAACTCTTTGAAAAAGCGGTGAAAGAAACCGTTCATTAATAAAGCCACTTAAAGAATTTATTGTTAAAGCGTCGGGTTCCCAAAGTACCAGGGTGGTTCAAATTTACATCAAGGTACTCCCTAACACCAATTTCTTTCAGCAGTGAAAAGCAGATACCGTTGAAACTGTATTTGCTCTTCTTTCGCTTCCGGTCAATGGCTGAAGAATGAATCATCTACAGCGTTGTGTTAAAAACAGCAAATACACAATTATTATTATACCTTTAATATTTTACTTATATTTTCGAAATTCTGCTGTATCATAAAATGTAAATCATTTATTTGTTGTCAAGTGAAATTTCGTTATTAAGATGTCATTTTGTAAACAGTACCATGAATTAATTCCTCACTTTATTAATTTGGTCTCATGCCATATTTAATAGAGTTTAACGGATATCTTGGAAACATAATTCTCAGAATACAGACATGCTTTTGCATTTTCCCACTTAGCGTAAGTAATACATTTTTCCAGTCATGAATTTGCCAGGCCAGTTTAGTGAGTTATCACTTCTTTAAAAACATGTCTAAATAGAATAAAATCGAGTAAATTTGTTCTAAATGTTAATTTACAACAATTCTATTTTTCTTTCATTTTCATTCAGAAAAGCATTATGTAAATTCTGAAAATATTACCCAGGCCATTATTTGAGCTTTTAAAAGCCTGTTGTATTACAATTCGTGCTTCGTGTAATCACTTATGAAACAATCCTTATGCAGAGGCAAAAGATACGTCTCGTATCAATGTTAGCTGATACTGAAAAGCTTTTCTTCCATTCTCTTACAGATACACACACGCAAACACATACACACAAAACATGAAAAATTAATGAAAATCGTGCCTTTCCATGCAGTGAGTGTAATGATATTCGTGTTCGATTAAAAAGAATTCAGTTGAGAAAAGGGAAAGAAATTTGTACAGAAAATGACAATAAAAATTAGAAAAAAAAGAATGGTGGGTAGAATCATGTGTGTGTAAATGAAGAAAGAAAAACTGCGTGAAATGTACCGGACAGGAAGGCATTTCAGTAATGGGAAACGAAAAAAATTAAAAGATAAGATGGAGGATTGCTTCAGCGGATTGGACGAAATAAATGTTTGTGAGAAGCAGACAAGTATTGAAGAGTAAGAAGAGATGAGTTTTATAGAATAAGTAATTAAGGTTGGAAATCGGAAGACAATATGGAAGATTGCTTGGGTAAAATTGTCCAAAGAACAGAAAGAGAACAGCTGATAGAATGTTTCAGCAAAGATTTTTTATCCAGAAGAGAGAATAAAAATCTGTAAAGGAAAGACCAGAAAGAATATTGCTTTGAAAAAAAATTATAAGCAGAAGAGGAAAAGAAAGTCAATGTGCCATTAAAAATATAGATAAAAAGAGGAAATTACTCAATGAAAGAGAATAAGATGAACGTTCAAAGGAGCAGATAGGGTAATGTAGGAAGATAAATTAGGTGAAACAGTGCCTGAGAGAATAATAACAATATGTAAAGAGATGAGATGCAAAAGAAGATTAACAAAAAGTCTATATGAAAAGAGAAGCTTCATTTAAAAACTGATCAATAGAATCAAAAACCATAAAAAGAAAACGCTGGAGTAAATGCAGATAGCAACGGGAAAAATACGAAAGAAAGTAACTTATAAAAGCGATGAGAAAGCAGAAGAAGAATGCAAGGAATAAAATAAAGATAAGAAAATGATCATACAACTTAGAAAACGATAATCAACATGGCGGCAAAAAACTGACTGATGTATCGATCAGCAAAGATGGCGTGTTGGTTACTGAAGCGATGTGTAATAAATCACATTTATCTGCTGGTTCTATTCGCTTGACTGTGTCGGTCAGAGTAGGATCGTCGTAAAATCCGTGAAAACATGGAAAAAAGAAAAGAATGAAATAAATTTTGGATCAAACTCCAATTGATAGGAACGGACAATTAGGTAAAGCCAACTTATAATCGGCAATTTAGATGTGCTACAATGTAATGGGAAATCATACCTAGAAAAATGTCACAAGGGATAAACACAACATACAGCAATTGTAGAAGACGTGACTAATCGATTTTAAAATCAATATTAAAAAGAAAAGCAATCAATCGATGTTACAAAATATCAATATGAATATGTCTAAAGTTCTGAGATGGAGTGACCATTAGTCTATAAAATATTAAAACTAGTATTTTTATTTATTGCGTTCACAAGATTTCGACCTGCGCGCAACAGCTGCAGCGTTTGCAATAACAAACATATTTTTATAGATTAAGCATTATGATAAGCAATGTATAATTTTTCTGTTTCTGTCAGACATGCTTATATAGATACGGGATGCAAGCTCTAATCATATCAGAGGTTACTTCGTTATTTCTGATTCCTGCTGGTTAATAAGATTAAGATGAAAAATATCTAGTCAAAAATCAATAATGAATACATCAATTCGAATAATTATGAAAGAGACAAAAATAAGTAACAGCTTTTATTCTAATGCTTATAATATAATTTTCTCTTATTCTTTACAGAAACGTTTAATCTGTAATCATTTTCGGACATTTGTTATTTTAGTTTTTCTGCTTTATTTCTAAAAATGTCATTTGTATTTGTCCTGACAAATATAATTCTTTTACAAATGGAAATATTGCAGTGAATCAAACATAAATTCATTTTTAAGATCTTGTATGCATTTAAACTTGCGTAATGATCTTCCACTAATAGTTGCTCTTCCTAAAGAATCCAAATATTTCTGCTAGTCGTTTTCTCGTCTAGCTTGTTTTTTAATCAACCTTTATAATTAATATTTGATACCCTTTCGTTTATAGGCTTTATTTAAAGCGCTTTAAAATTTTGGAACAGTATATTTGCAGAAGAGTATAAAATAAAACCTCATAATTTCAAGAATCTCATTAGCTAAATCCAAGGTTACAACTAAACAGTATCATTATTTGCATTGTTTGGGCTGTGGCCCTCATCTTCATTGTCATATTCACCATACTTTGGCCGTTATACACTCTGATCTTCTTCAGATGATTGAAATTTTGAACCGAACCCTGTCTTTCGATCACTGGATAACGCGCTGGTTGAATCCACTGACTTGACCCAGAGTTGTTAGTTTAATACCTGGCAGCAACAGTGGCGAATCGAAAAAACATTTTGTGTAACTATTACTCAGGGACTTAAATGAAGGCTTCGACTCACAATTCCAATCACTTGAAGAGAGTCGGAGCGTAAAAATGCCGAAACGTGGTAAATATGTCAATAGAGATAAGGACAAAAGTCCGAACAATGTAAATTATGTAAATACCTCATTTCAGAAATATAGATAAATACTATAATAATAAGAAACCGGTATGGACTTACCCAGACCTGATTTCGAAGATTGAACCTGTAACAATTTTATGAGAATTTACAATACACTGAAACAGAACGATCAAAGTCAATCGACCAGACATCCTGATCAGATACCGCAAGACCAGAATGTTTTCGTACTGACATTTGTAATGTATCTTTGGAGATCTTTAAAAAAACACTATGAAAATACAAGAAACTTTAAGTGGAAATCTGAAATATGTGGCACATGAGGACATCGCTAACTGTAATTACAGCCCCTGGATTAATTAAAAAAACGTTTCAATAGATGTATTGAAGTGATTCCTGGTAGTTCATATCTTAAATAAATAATAAAAACATTGTGCTCATAGTACAGCTCACACATTACGAATATTTTTATCTATGTAAAATGCATGTCATCTTAATATTTTTTTCTGTTTTTTACAGAAATGATCACTAGAAGATGTCATGAAGTCATTTCTGATCTTGTGTCTGTGATTGGGACCCCAAAGGCAATATGTATACAAACAGAAATCAAAGAAAATAATAATAATAAAATCATGTGAGTAAAATACACAGACGAGGAAAATGTTTAATATTTGAGATGGCAAAAAGTGAATTATCTGTTTTTTTAATTCAACTAGTAAACAAAACTGAACATTAACATATTAACCACTTGTTTCTTTATCAATTATTCCTGATTAACAAGCAAAGTTGATATATTTGGTAACAAATTGAACTACATTCAAGTCAAGCGCTGCAGATTTTTTTTAGTAGCCTAGGGTAGCTTAAAAATAGATTTAAAAAGCCACATGCAGCGACCTTCAAACTTAGACTTTAAAAATCAATCCAATATAGAAACCCTGGTCCTCATCTTTGGTACCATTTGTACATTTCGGCTGTTATACGTTCCAGCCTTCTTCAGGTGCTAGAAATTTCGAACCGAACCCTTTATTACGAACACTGGGGTGTATGATTTTCATTCTATGTGCGAAGCTTCTTTTGCTCATATTGTAGTTTTTGACACTTATGATTTTTCTGACACTCCATATTACTGGTACTCATATTGTATTCGTCTCTATGCTGGTAAAAATGCTAGAGAAAACCATTAACACCGGAGATTGCAATATAAACTCTGGTAAAAATACTAGAGAAAACCATTAACATAAAAAATGGCAATATGAACTCTAATAAAAAAGTGGTTACTGAACATTAGGCTTATAAGTCCCCGAAATCCAGTTGTTCTTGTCCTTAAGGACATATGACTCAGTTGATATAGACGTTGCTTAGTTCCAGTGACTTGACCCAAAGTGTTGGGAGTTCAATACCAGGCTACAGCAGTGGTGAACAATTAACTTAGAGAGTCCGGTTAGAGGTAGATAACTCATGAATACCAAAATCGGCTTCACACAAGAAATGAGAATGATATATCCCAATGTCCGTAATAAAGGGTTCGGTTCAAAATTCTAGCACCTGAAGAAGGTTGGAGCGTACGACAGCCAAAACCTCATCCAAATGGCAATAAAGATGGGGACAATAGCCCGAATAATGTAAAAAGTGTTAACACTACCTCATCTCTGAAATATAGACAGAAACCCTGGTACATTGCTACTATATTTTTTAATAATTTATCAAATTGTAAACCGACTGATGATGGATCAAGAACCATATCAATAAAATAAAACTATTCCCAATGATACCTTAACTACTAATTCAAATACTAGTATCACCGATAATCACTGAGAAAATAGTTTGCATGTATTTAGAAGGGCTGCCAGATTAAAATAATCAATTGGGAAACATTCGAATGCCTAGCACTATAAAATGCTGAATTTACTTTCTTCCCATTAAAAGCTCAACTTAATACAGTTCATTTTAAATATATCTCAAAAGTTTTAAATAGTGATGGGTTATCTCTGACTCAAAATGATGGACCCAAAACTCATCAAACATTCAAGGAATCTAACTGAACCTGCCTCAAACAAGGTCAGATTTTCCGTGATGTGGTCAGTCTGGTGCGCTTTTGATCAGGTGGCAAAAGACGTGACCTACCGAGTAAAATTCGGCAGAATATTCTCCACTGTTTAACAGGATATCCTAATAGCATTGGCCATTTGATCTATAGTCAATCGCCTATTATCTATGATCATGTGGTGAATACCATCAATGTTTTCTTGGGTGGTAGAAGCTGCAGGACGTCCAGGTCATGGATTTTCATGAAAACTTTTTTCTCTTCTTAAATTCATATGCCCACTTTTGCACTGTTGATAAAGCTGGAGTGCCATTCTTTCTCGTAGCAACTATGTCAGCTTGAACGCCTTTGGGGACAGAACCTATTTCTTGTAGATTCTTGATAACACAACGATGCCAAATTTCTTACTTTTGAAATCTTCTCTTCTTTTAACAGTCTGATGTTAGTTTACTATTCATGCAAACTCGTCAGGTAGGTAATCCTCTGAAATTATTCTCTCTCTCTCTCTCTCTCTCTCTCTCTCTCTCTCTCTCTCTCTTTCTCTCCCTTGTTTTTGATATATCTTGTGAGTGTCTTACTATGCAAGCCCTCTCTCTTTATTGTGTGGCCAAGAAATTTTAGCTGTTTCTTTCTGGTTCTAAATGTAAGTCCATGGTATTCTCAGCATTCTTCTGTAACTAAGTCAGATTTTTGTTGTCTCCAATTGTCTCTTCATCTTTGTAAATTATGTAATGTATTCGTTACATTTGTACATAAGTATAAAGTGTGTCGAGGAGACATTCTAATGTCAAATAATTAATTCTAGCTATAACCTGGAAATTAGGTTGCCACTAACACCATAAATGAACAGAAAAAATAAAAATAACACAATGCATTACTGCTTAACAATTTTACCAAATCTAATCCTCATAATCACTCAGCTTTCGCAAAATATCGGCAGATAGAGAATACGATCGTTCTGGAATCATTTTCCAAACTTCAGAAAAAATCCTTGCCTTGGAAAAAAAATGAAATAAAAATACCTCGTTATAAGAAAAACTTGTTAATTTTTCTAATATTTCTCCGGATTTCCAAAAAACCTTACTGCATTAATCATCTATCTCAAGACAAGCATCGAGAGAGAGAGAAAGAGAGAAAGTGAGGGAAGATAAAATATAATGATGTAGCAATAAAGCAATCGAAAAAATATGGCTCTACGCTCGAATCAGGAAACTCATTAGTACAAAACCTATTGCAACAGTACCATTTGAGCGACTCGATTGGCACAGACGATACAATGAAGCTTCAAAATGGTTCGTTACGAATGCGTCATTAATCAGTTTTGCCTTTCTGTTTTTGAATAAAATGCATTAGTGAAAATACTGAAAATGTGCATTCCAGTACATAGTGTATCATTTGAAGGCATTTGTAAAAAAATTAGGAATCATTTGGTCTAATCTGAAACCGCTATGCGGTGAAATGAAATTGTACTGTACAAAATTGCTTCTATTTATTCTGTCACTTCCTAATCATACATGACCATAAATTGGACAACCATTTTAAATATTTCTTTTGTACAAATCTCTTATTTTAATTTATTTTTAAAATTTACATATTTTTGAGTAACTTCATAAAATTATTACGAAAAAATTTTTACACTATAAATGACTGATTTTAGATTTTTATAATTTTATCACTCACTTATTACGATTGGGTTTGTTTTTCTTGCGTTTTATTCAAATTTTATTTTTATTTCACAAAACGTAAAAATAATTTAAAAGTTGCCATACAAAGGAATAAAACAAAATGAAAAATTGTCAAAAGCTTCGTAATCATAGGGCTTAGAAATTCGAAAATAATCAAGGTTATATTTATTGTTTACTTTATTCAGTTATACAATGCGTGAAAGAAATATGAGGGTTATAAAAATATTTTAAGAATTTTAATATCAAACTGATTCACCGTTACGGGCCAGCCAACCAAATCTAGTTATTATCTATATATATAAGACATTCTGACAATGTGCGAATATAGACATTCTGATGTAAAAAGAAAATATATTAATGTCCATCAAAAATATTTTCGTGTTTTACTGATTTTTTTAATTTTTACTCCAATGCTTATTTCATTTAGAGATCTTAATAATATCGGTGACTCCACTTAGTATATTATTACTATTATAGTGTATGGAATTTATTTTCATTTTTTACAGGCCTTGATTCTAAAACATATTTAATGCATACATATAAAGACTATCTATGTCTGTACTATATGATTAATTACGTGTTTGTTCAGATAAGATCTTCATATCTGCTAACTGATACAACATTGGCAGACCACAACCTGAAGCCCTGGGTATCATGCAAATTTTCTCTAAATGGCTGTCTTTTTCCCGACTATTCTTGCCGTTCCTAGGAGACTCCCTTTCTGTAACAGTTTTATTATCCATGTCTTTGTTCTGTCAGTCACTGTACCAAGTGTACAAATGACAACTATTATTATTATTATTATGTCATTTTTTCATCATATTTCGATTTCTGCTTTGGTCTCACTATCAACCAAGTCTGCGGGGAGACCTGAGGCAGGTCGTGGCGTGTTGTTATGACTCCATTTCATGTTTTTCTATCTTCTATCTTCATGTTTTTCTATCCTCCCTATCATCCCTAGCATTACATAGATAGTTTTCCTTAGTGTGTGGGCTGTACTTAATAATACAATTTTTTGTATATCTCTTAAGCTGGGGTTTCCAGGGATTCTTTCAATGTGTTGTTTTGTTCCATTTTTTATCATTCCAAGTGCACCTACTATCACTGGCACAACTCTTGTTTTCAATTTCCACATTTTTTCTATTTCAATTTCCAGGTCTTTATATTTTGACAGTTTTTCAAATTCCTTGATTGCTATGTTACAATCCGCTGGACAAGCCATATCAATTAATAGACAAGTTTTCTCCTTCTGGTTTTTAACAATAATGTCTGGCCTGTTTGCTTCAATTTTTCTGTCTGTGTAGATGGTGTAATCCCATAGAATGGTTACATCTTCTATTTCTGTAACCGGTGCTGGATGATGTTCATACCAGTGTTTGTTTACAGCTTTTCCATAATGTTTGCACATTGCCCAATGTAAATATTGCCCAACTCTATCGTGGCGATTTTTATATTCGTTTGGGGCAAGCACAGAACAGCCTGAGATTAGGTGGTCTATTGTTTCTTGGTGTTTATCACAAAACCTGCATTTTGGATCCATATTATTATGCATAATATTTGCCTGAAAGTTTCTCGTGAAAAGACTTTGGTCTTGTGCTGCAAGTATAAATCCTTCAGTTTCAGACTTTAATCCAGATGCACGTAACCATCGATGAGTATTAACTTTGTCAACATTGGATTTATTGGCACGTACTGGATATTGGCCATGCAGAGGTTTGTCTTGCCAGCGCTGTTTCATCTTTTCAAGAGCTTTATCTTTGGCTTTCATTTTCATATTTTTTGCCGCAATAGTTGGTTCTTGGCTACTGTTTTGCTTTTCTACAGAATCTACTAACTGTAATTCTTGTTTGTATTTACTGCCTTCTTTTATTATTGAATATTTTTTCTTTCTTTCTTCATGTTGCCTTACTAATTGTATCATCCAATCCTTTGTTGTTTCTATGTATGTTAGTAAGCCAATAGTTGTTGTCTTGTATGACAATTCCAGCTGAATAAGACCCCTTCCACCTTCTTTACGGGGTATGTATAGACGGTCTACATCAGCCTTTGGGTGATGCATCCTATGCTTAGAAAGAAGCTTTCTTGTTTTAGCATCCATTCGCCTGATGTCGTTTAGAGTCCAGTTTAAGATGTTAAAGCTATATTGGACAACTGGGATTGCAAGGCTATTAATGGCCATAACTCTGTTCTGTGAATTTAATTCAGTTTTTAATATCATTCGTAGCCTTCTATAGTACTCTTTACGCACTATTTCTTTCATTTTTTTATGGTGAATGTTTTCGCTCTCATTTACACCTAGGTATTTATAAGCTTCTTCTGGTTTCAATTCTTTTATTGTTACAGCAGGGTCTAGGCTAATTGAGGATGTTTCTTGTATTGATCCACGTAAAACTGTAGCTTTAGCACATTTATTCAAATTAAATTTCATTCCAATGTCTTCGCTGAAGCATTTTACAGTTTGCAGAAGACCTTCCAGCTCATTATCATTCTTAGCATATAACTTTAAGTCATCCATGTAAAATAGATGGCTTATTTTCTTTTGGCCTATTTTATAACCACATTCTGTCTTATTAAGTTGACTGGTTAGTGCTATTAATGATATGCAGAATAGTAAGGGAGATAAAGAATCACCTTGAAATATACCTCTTTTGATGTTTATTTCATCAGACTTATAGGTTCCATTTATATGATTGAGGTAAAGGGTTGTTTTCCATATAGACATGCACTGTTTGATGAAATTGATGATGACGGGCGATATCTTGTATATATTTAAAGTCTTTAAAATCCATTCATGTGGCACACTATCGAATGCCTTTCCGTAGTCTATCCAGGCAGTACTAAGATTTTTCTTTGTCTTGTAGCAGTTTTCCAGGATCATTTTGTTAATTAGCAATTGGTCTTTACAGCCATAACAGCCACGTTTGCACCCTTTTTGTTCAAGCGGTATCATGTCATTTCTTTCTAAGAATAAATATGTTTGTTTTGTTAAAATAGATGTTAGTAGCTTATATGTTGTCGGAAGACATGTAATTGGTCTGTAGTTTTTCGGGTTGTTTGTGTCACCATTCTTGGGTAGAAGAAATGTAATTCCTTTTGTCATCCATGCAGGAATTTTAGTGGGATCGTCAACCATTTCTTGGAGTTCTTTGGCTATTTTTTATGTGCTGCATTTAAATAATATAGCCAAAAGTTAGGAATTTTATCTATACCTGGAGTTTTCCAATTGTGTGGTTTTTTTAGTGCAAATTTAATATCATCTTCTGTAATTCCAGACCATGTCTGTTCGGGTTTATTCTTCATTCGTTCTATCTCCTGCGTAATCCAATGTACTTCCTTGCTAGGTTCTTTAGGGCAAGCCCATATCTTTTCCCAGAACTGTGTGACTTCTTCCATTCTGGGGGGTACTGTCACTTCAATTCTTTTTTTACCTATTCCCCTGTAAAATCTCTTTGTATCAGTCTGAAAGATCTTGTTTTGTCTGTAAAATTTTGCTCTTTTTTCATAGCGTCTTATTCTTTGAGCCTTCAGTTGGATTTTTTGCTTTATTTTTTCTTTATTTGATAAGACGTCATTTTCATTCCTGATGTTATATTTTTTTTCGGCTCTTCTTCTTTTCCTAGTTCTTACATTTATTCCTCTACTCAGTTCATCCAGTACTGACAGTTCACTTCTTAGTTGTTCGATTTCTTTTTCGATTTTTCTTTTCCAAGGTGGATCTTCACGTCTGCGTGACTGCCTTGTTTTTATTTTGATGTTTAATTTTTTTGTTGCTGATGCATATATTACTTCGTTAAGATTTGTATTCGGGTCTTCATCCAGTATTGATTTCAGTGCTGCATTGTACAATTTAATAGTTCGGAGGTTTTGTTTTGTTGGTTGGAATTTTGGGAGCTGTTCACGTTCCTCCATTGTAATACTTTGTATTTGACTTAGCTGGTTTTTTATTTCTATCTTGGCTTCCTGTATATTGTTATTTTCCGTCAAATAATTATCTTCGATGTGTTCTGAACTAATTTTATTTTTGTCTTTTAACTGACTCAGACTCAGATCGCACCTTTCCAGCACTTTTAGACTTACATCATTATCTTCGCAGTGATTTGCGTGTTTCACGGTTTCTACATTATGACCTGTGATTTGTTTGATGTTATTACTTTTTATTTCTGGTTCCGGTTCCTTTTCATATTTTGTTGATTCGACTCTTCTTGTTACAATTCTTTTAATTTCGTGAATCTCAGCCTCTGACAGTCGGTTATTACGAATAATGTACCTACGTACATTGGCCAATTTATTTTCGTCAATATACTTTCTATTTGTTTGACCAACTTTTTCACGCCAAATGTCATATGTTTGGCGAGTCATGTTTTTTTGAGGTTTGAGTAACGCTTCATGAAATGCAGTCATAACGACTTTGTACTCCTCACGAGACCATTTTATTTTTTCTTTCTTTAAATATACGGTTGTAGATCTAGCTGGTGAATTTTCAGGACCATCATTAGGATTATCCTGGTTGTGGGGACCTGAAGATACATTCTTTGTGTAGGAGTTTGTTCCTATGGCAGATTTTTCGACCTCAGGTAGGTTCCCTCCTGAAGGACGGGCTCCCTGTTTATCCACTGGAAGAGCCATACTGGACTTTTTATTTCTATTTGTGTTTTTCATGTTTTTCCCACGAGTGACGCACGGGTCCAAAAGTCCACCCAAAGTTGCCCGGCACGTTGGGTAACGGTCTTTTACAAACAGGGTCCCGAAGCCTGTAGGGAATCGTTTGTGACCTCATAACGCAGTAGCCATTCACTCCTCGGCACGATTAACACCTTGAGTTGCGGGTTGTTGTTCGGAGTTTTCCTTCTCCTAAATGGGCTGCCAAGCAACATCTGACATAGACGCGATTGGAATTCAAGGAGAAAGACGGCTCAACGAAACAAAACATCAATATTACCAGAGTAGTTTGTTTAAAAAAAAAAAAAAAAAAAAAAAAAAAAAATTATAATATCTTAAGAAAAAAAAAATCCTGTTTATATTAAAACAAAATTTCATATTGAGAAAAGGAAAAATTCAAATAGAGAGACGTTTGTTGAAAAAAAAAAAAAAAAAAAAAAAAAATGTAATAATTTGTTCGTCCACTTTATCTTTCATTTTTTCAACAAAGTCGTTGGTCAATATTGGATTATCATAATAAGATAAATTAAATAAGTAAATTAAAACAATAAATAAATAAAAATAAATTTATCAAAAAAATACGTAGACTTTCTATAAAATAATACCATATAAATTGTTTTTCATCGGATTTAATTTATTTTCTTGTTTTGTTTTGTTTTTAAGAAAATTATAATAGTTAAAAAAATAAAAAATAAAAATAATTTACACGAAATATCGACAGCTAAAGGAAATATAATACGGATGATTTTATTTAGGTTAATTTAAAGAACAAACAGATAAATTAAAATAAAGCAGAATTTCATTAAAAAAAAAAAAAAAAAAAAAAAAAAAAAATCCCTAATATCTAAAGAAAAAATCCTGTTTATATTAAAACAGAATTTCGTATTGAGAAAAAGAAAAATTCAAAGAGAGAGACGCTGGTTGAAAAAACAAACAAACAAACTTGGATGTAACGGCCGTTCATCGGAGAAAAAAAAAAAAAAAACATCACTGCACTTAGAGAGTATTGTTAAAAAAAAAAAAAAAAAAAAAAAATTCAAAATTTAATTTAATATGAAAAAAAAGAAAAGAAAAAAAAAGTGGACATACCTTTGAGTTTACTACCGTAACATTTAAAAATAATAATTTGTTCGCCCACTGTATTCTGTGTTATTCTTTCATTAAATCCAGCGAGAATAAAATTATCGAAAAATAAATAAATATATAAAATGAACGAACAAATTAAATATAATAAATTATTACATATTCTCTCTAAGAAAGAATATCCTAGATCGAACATTTTTTTAGTGTTTTTCGTCATATTTTTTTTTTCGTTGTCTTGCTTTAGAAGACTAGTTAATAAATCTATTTAAAGGATCATTAAAAGAAGAAACATACAATTTGAATTATATACGAAGAAAAAATTAATGTTTATGTTTAAAATAGTGAAATTCAAAATTAATGTTTACGTTAAAAAAAAAAAAAAAAAAAAAAAAAAATCTCAAAAAATTTTTTAATAGGAAAGAAAAAGTGGACATACCTTTGAGTTTACTACCGTAAAATTTAAAAATAATTTGTTGGCCTACTGTATTCTGTGTTATTCTTTCATTAAATCCAACGAGAATAAGATTATCGAAAAATAAACAAATATATAAAATGAACGAACAAATATAAATAAATTATTACATATTCTTTCTAAGAAAGAATTTTTTTCTAAGAAAAATTATTACATATTTTTTCTAAGAATGAATATCGTCGATCGAACAGAGCGCTTTTCGTCATATTTTTTATCGTTGTCTTGCTTTAGAAAACTAGTTAATAAATCTCTTTAAGGATCATTAAAAGAAGAAACATACAACTAAAATTATATACGAAGGGAAAAATTAATGTTTATGTTTAATATAGTTTAATATAGTGAAATGAGAAATTAATGTTTACATAAAAAAAAAAAAAGAAAAAACGTTACGTTTTCAGGAACCTCAGAAAAGCACGTCATTCTCGTTGTAATCCCAATCGCGTTCCCTTCTTATTATTATTATTATTATTATTATTATTATTATTATTAATGTGCTTCTTTATTATGTTCTTTCGGACAATCCCCTATTTTTTGTCTAGAACTGTATAACCTTTTCATTGTTTGGAGGGATGTCATTTCAATTTTTGTTTGCTTATTTCTCTGCAAAATTTTTACGCGTCAGTTTGAAAGATCTTGTTGTGTCTGTAGAATCTTGTCCTTTTTATAGTGTCTAATTCTTTGAGCCTTCAGTTGTAATGCTTGCTTTATATTTCTTTAGCTGTTTAGATTTCATTTTCATTCCTAATTTTCTTTCGATTCTTCTGCTTTTTCTAGTCCTTAGATTTTTTACTCGTACCAGTCAGCTTGAACGCCTTTGAATCATAAATATACATAGTCCAATATAATCCTACAGATCACTACTCTAGGGTATTTCAGGCAGTGTTATGGTTATATGAGTTTATTTCGTAAAATTTGCATATTTTCCAGTGCAGATATCAACTCAATCTATCATGCCGAGATTTATATTTAGTGAGTGTTAACACCATGCAACGTGATACAAGATGGTTAATTATTTCTGGATATTTATCACAGAATCTGCATTTTGATTGGTGTGCTCGTTAATTTCTAGTTAGCAGGCAATAGTCCTGTGCAACAAAAATAAAAACTGTAGCTATAGCTTTTAACTCTACACTCCGTAACCACTGATGGGTATGGAATTGTTTTAGATCAACTTGCTTGGAACTGTCAGAGTATTGACATTGAAGTGGCTTATCTTGGTTTTGCAAGACAGTTCTAGTTAAACTAATCCTCTGCCTTTTTTGGATCTGAACACATACAAGCGATAAACATCAGCCTTAGAATTGTTCACATTCATTAGCTTAATGTCAGGTATGGTTCAATTAAAGATATTGAAACTGTATTGAATCACCGGGCAGCTAAAGTATATAGGGCTGACATTCCATTTTGTGAATTCAATTCGTTTTTTAACACCAGACTAAAGACCTGCAGTATTTTCTTACTTTCTCTTTTATTTGGGTACACTGTAATACATTTCCTTTGCTGACTCCTAGTTATTTATGTTTCTACTTGTCCCTGTTCCCTAATTTTTGTGACAAGATCTTGATCTACGGTGTGTGTTTCTGTAATTCTCCCTTTATGTGACTTTACTTTTGCACATTTATCTAACATGAAATCCATATCGATATCATCAGTGAAACATTTTACACTAATGATGATAGCCTTTAACTTATTGCCGTTCTTAGTAAAAAATAATCATAACAGTTATTACTGTTTAGTTCATGCGAAAGAGGAGTTACGAACAAACAAAACAAAAGAGGTGTCAAGGATTCTCTTTCAAACATTCAGCTGTTCGAATATCCGACGAAGAAAGGGGAAGTATCTTTGGTGAGATTTAGGTATGATAGGATTTTCCATAGTTCCATGTCTTATTTGAGGAAATTTACAATCACTGAACAGACTTAGTAGATTTCCAAAGCCTGAAGAATCCAAGAATGTGGCACACTATCAAAGGCTTTTATGGTAATCTATCCAAGCTTTGCTGACATCTCTACCTTTGTTCTTGCAATTTTACAGGATCATCTATTTATTACTTATTGATTATTGCAAACATATGGACCTCTTCGACATTCCTTCCATCCCAGGAGCAGAATGTTGTTTTCATTGAGAAAGAAGTAAGTACAGTTCGTCAGGACAGACGTGATCAATCTTTATGCGGTGGTTCGACATGTTATGAGTGTATAATATTTTGGATTCATGGGTATATAATTTTTCTGTCTCACCCGATTTTGGTAGGATATATGTAATACCTTTCTTGTTTCTGTTTGATCCACCCTACATTAGGATTATATTCCTTCGGGTTGATCAAAATATTCTACAAAAATCTTTACACATCTTCAATAAAATTTGGTTTATTATTACTAATTTCAGTTTCTCTGATTTTTATACAGTTCTTTACCAAGTCTTTTATATGAATAAAAGATGGTTTTACAGAGAAATGTTTTGAGACTGGTAGATGAAGAGAATTTTTTGAGAATGTGAGCAGTGCTCAGAGACCCAATCTGTGATTTCAAAGGCTTTCTTGATGTTTATCAGCATTCATTTTAATTAGTAGTAAAATCAGTGAATGGGTTTTAATGACATATCCATCATTTCTATTTACGGTGTCTTATATTTTGAAAGTGTATCTTTTGCTGGGATTTTTATCAGACTGGATTGTCATGTCTATCACATGTCACATTTTAAAAATTCTTTTCTTCTTAAGTTTCGTCTATTTATTTTGGCGCGCCGTCGCTCTGTATTGTGAAGTTTTAGAATTCTGTAAAAGTTTCACTGGTGCTGGTGACATGTATTTATTCAATTTTTCTACATGTGGGACATTATAAAATTGCCATATGTTCCAATGTACATAATTTCCCACTCTAGTATGTCTATATTTAAATTCATGTGTGGCTAACGTCGTATACTGAGATATTAGATGTTTAATATTTTTCTTGGTGTTTCTAAATACAAGCGACATTTTGGATATGTAACATTCATTATCATATGTAACTGGTAGGATATTTTCAGAGGTTTTGATCTTGAATAGCTACAATGAATGCCGCTGTTTCTTCTTCGAGACCAAAATTCTCTAACGACAAACGGGCCAAATCTAGGTTAACATCAGATTAGATATTTTGCTCACAGTGTTTTTTCTTTCCATTTGAGTTTCAGGTTAAAAAGATTATTATTATTATTATTATTATTATTATTATTATTATTATAAGAGAAGGAAAACAATGATTTTAAACCTCTGCTTCCTTGGAACCAATCTTGGGAAAGGCATCGGAAATAAGACCTGAGACCAAATTCTTAACGCAGTCTGTGGTTTTCTTCAGCTTTGTTCTTTCAACTCCTGCCAGACCGTCACTTCCATATGGGCCTGTACAGCCATAACAAATGCTGCAGAAGCAGCTAAGGCATCACTTTGGAGGCGTAGATCCATGCTATCTCTCTGCCACACATTATATAGAACTAAAAAATCAATTATATAATAATAAAGGACTGGGTGATACAATTAGTAAGGCAACATGAATAAAGAAAGAAACAAATATTCAATAATAAAAGAAGGCAGGAAATACAAACAAGATTTACAGTTAGTAGATTCTGTAGAAACGCAAAACAGAAGCCATGAACCAACTATTGCGGAAAAAAATATGAAAATGAAAGCCAAAAATAAAGCTCTTGAACAGATGAAACAACGCTGGCAAGACGAACCTCTGCATGGCCAATATCCAGAACGTGCCAATAAATCCAATGTTGATAAAGTTAATACTCATCGATGGTTACGTGCATCTGGATTAAAGTCTGAGACTGAAGGCTTTATTCTTGCAGCGCAAGACCAAAGTCTTTTCACTAGAAACTTTCAGGCAAATATTATACATAATAATATGGATCCCAAATGCAGGTTTTGTGATAAACACCAAGAAACAATAGACCACCTAATCTCAGGCTGTTCTGTACTTGCACCAAATGAATATAAAAATCGCCACGATACATTAGACAATGTGCAAACACTATGGAAAATTTGTAAACAAACACTGGTATGAACATCACCCAGCACCGGTTACAGAAATAGAAGATGCAACCATTCTATGGGATTACACCATCTACACAGACAGAAAAATTAAAGCAAATAGGCCAGACATTATTGTTAAAAACCAGAAAACTTGTCTATTACTTGATATGTCTTGTCCAGCGAATTTTAACATAGCAACCAAGGAATTTGAAAAACTGTCAAAATATAAAGACCTGGAAATTGAAATAGAAAAAATGTGGAAATTGAAAACAAGAGTTGTGCAAGTGATAGTAGGTGGAATGATAAAAAATGGAACAAAACAACACATTGAAAGAATCCTTGGAGACCCCAGCTTAAGAGATATACAAACAATTGTCTTATTAAGTACAGCCCACACACTAAGGAGAACTTTGTCTATATAACGCTATGGATGATGGGGAAGATAGTAAAAACATGAAATGGAGCCATAACAACACGCCACGACCTGCCTTAGGTCTTCCCGCAGATTTGATTGGTAGTGCGACCAAAGCAGAAATGGAAATATGATGAAAAATGACATAATAATAATAATAATAATAATAATAATAATAATAATTTCATAAATAAACTCCCCGTGGCATAGAAATATCCTAACACCCACCAAGCATATCTCTCCCAGTGATGCATAGGCCATGGACAGCCACTCGCCATCCACAAGGAGGTCGTCGATGCTCCTTTAACTTATCATTTTTTTACAGTTAGGGATGTTGACACTATGCAAACCCATTTATCCTTCGGAAGGATAAAAGTCAATTAAAAGAGTCAGTAGATTGCAATGTCTTTCTGTGGTAGACTAGTTGCCAACCAAGGCTACATAACTCAATCTGTCCTTTTACTTAACCCATAGCTGGAGGATGAAAAGGTGGATTGATATCTTTCTCATGGGTATTTGCGAGACGAATTCAATTGGAATCAGAACTCGGCTCTTCGATTTCTCTTTCCGAGCCGATACCCACTGCTCCACAATGCAAATTTTCCCACTCCTCTCCATTACTGGTCATACCACTATCACATTGCCCCGCCACTCTATATCTAGTCTATAAACCCGCTGCACTGGTAATTAGCAAATTCATCTTTTTTTTATATGCTTTTGAATTCTCCTAGACTGGATGCTAGCTACGTCTGGAGATATTTCTTTGCTCTGCTATTTAATCCATGTCTGAGAGAGAAGAGATACATTTATACCTTCCCAATGACATTTGTACGAAATGGAATGTAACGAACTTAACTGAATTTCACTCGCTTGTTTCTCGTTCCAAATAGCTACTCATTGGATTACGTGTACACCTTAAGAATGGGCTAATGAGAATTAGCGCGTTAGTCTAGAAAACCATTACTAATAACAAGTGAGTCTGATTCCTCAAATGTGTCGCCTATATTTATGATCATGTGCCGGAATGACTATAGTAAATACCGATAAACTGTTCGATATACTGTTCGCTTAAAACTGTCATCATAACCTCATTTTAATGCAGTATATCAAATATTCATATGATTAATACAATCAAGAAAAGAAGCTAGCGTTGTGTTACCACGTGCCTGAGTTATTCAGATCGACCAGTATCGATTCGAATACTGCTATCACTGTCGGTGGTATCGATCAGAGCCGAGTCTTCGCAAGGCAACTTTTATAGGTACAGGTAAAGCTTTAAAAAGGAGACCACAAGTTATGGGTACCACTTGTTTTAAGGTCCCGCTGGAACAAGGCAATTACAACATAAAGAAAATATCACTTGTTTATTCTTTTGATCGATTAATAGAATGACCCTTTATTTTCAAAACGTGAAACCACAGCGAATAAGAACAGTACGTTGTGTGGATTACAAATTTAGCACCCGGATGGGTTTCGCTTTGTTCCTTTCTGTCCCACCTCTGATTTCTTTGAAGTATATTTCTTTCTCCTGTCACTATTAATTAGGCCTTCTAATAATTAGAATTCACGTCGAAAAGATAATCTCTGCCATTATTGTTCCATCCTGAATATAAGATGAATAATGTTCTGGTGTTAAAGAAATCTAATTTTTATGTGACGATGTTGGTAAATTTTAACTATTATTTTTCAAATTATATATTGTGACTATGATGATATTGTACAACGCTTTCGCAATCAAGTTACTTTTTAGGAATAGTTGCTTCTCAGCAAGAACTCGATTATTATGGCCTTGTGCAGAACATGTAACTGTTCACGTTATTCTAAATCACAAGAGAGAAAATAAAATTGGGAAGGATTCTTCGAATTAAGATGCCTGAACTATTTTCTTTAGAAAGGTATTCCTGTTATTCAAATGTTTACTATAATTTTTTGTCTTGCGTTATAGAATGCCATCACGCGGAAAAAATTGTCATGTATGACAATGTGAATTTGATGTGCGACTGCTACTGCTACTGCTGCTGTGGATGATGTCGATGAAGATTTGAATTCAAGAACCAAAAAAACTTAATAAAAAAATTGCAAAAAAAAACTATCCGCCTTTTGTATAACAGCAGATCAAAGAAAATATTTTTTACCGAATTCAAAAACACAAATGCAACAACAAAAGTGTATTGCTAGATGGTTTAATTGTATTTGAAACTCGTTTGTTTATTATTATTTCATGTTCGTACCAGATGAGTTTTGGTTATCGTTTAAGTATGAATGAAAGCAAGTCTCCTCATATCTCCAACAACGCGTTAATCTGTACAATCTCAAATCTGATTTGAAATTCCAACTAATCCGCTCTCAATGGCACAATTCCAAGTGCATCTCTGATTATCAGAAAGATTCAAACTTAGTTTCCTATCCTTCTCTGCTACCGGACAAGTAATTTCTCTTTCCTTCAGGCTCACACTGCTCCGACAGTACAGCTACATCCACAATCTGGTAAATTCTATTCTTTCCTTGCTATGTAATATCCATGGCTGTGAATGCTGGATAATTTCCTTACAGATGAAGAAGAAACTTGAGAGAACAGAGACGTGTCTCTACAGAAGATTGATGGAAATACCATGGGCGGAGTATGTGAGCAAAGAGGAAGTTTTAAGAAAATAGAAACTAAAAAGGACATCCATATTAAAAAATGAGAACGATATAGTTGAATTTTCCGGGATACATAATGCATACAGATGACTCGGATAATTGAATATGCATATTGATGGTAAAGGGGACAAAGGGAAACAGCGATTTACCTACCTAACAAGTTTGTGTAAACGGATAGCAGAACAGAAAATAGATGAGGTTTAGCAAAGACAGACATGGCTAAGAGATAAAAAGAGTAGAAAGTTGTGGCGAGCCATAGTCTTCCACTATCTGATGAGAGACAGCATATAGAATTTATCATTTATAAAATTAAGACTTCCTACTTGGATGGGGGTGATCAATATGGATGACAACTCTGTTATAATTTTTCTTCATAACAGAAGCCAAACAGTTGCGCAGTTACTAGTTTATAACGGTTCCTAACCTGTCGTGTTTACAGGTCTAGCTTGTTATATTTAACAATCAAATCATTTCCAATTTGATCTTATTTGTTTCTGTAACGGTGGCATTTAATGATTTCCAAAACTTGGAAAAACATCGCTTGACGCATTTTATTTATTCGTTGGTGCTTATTTTTGATGCAATCGTTCTAGGTTTCAATAATGAAGGATTTTGTTTCTCTCAATTGTCCCCAGTGTAAATATACCCATGATTTTTCATCACTGATAATTAATATTATTAAATGTACACATCAATAATAATTAAAAGCATACACTGGATACCGTGTAACAGAACGTTCTTTCCTTACGCTAGAATTACAGTTGTTTTCAGTTGTGTCATTGTCTGGTTGATATTGATTCTTCAGAAGGTTTTACTTTCTTTAACTTTTTCACTTCCACTTTTACGTAACGTATCCGTTAAGAACGTTGGTAATTATGACACTCCACAATTTTCTCTCTTTCGTTGCTCTTAACAAATTTTGTCCTTTTGTTATCTCTCCTAAATCTCGTTTTGGCATCCTTTTGCTCAAGCTCTCTATGTAGGTTATGAGCTGTTTTCGTCATTCTATCTTGCTTTCAATCTTTGAGATTTTTTCTTGATATTTATGATTCAATGTGTAGTTAGAATCTTTGTTGAAACAAAACAAAAAATAAAAGTTCAGCAAAGCTTATTTTTGCCAGTTGCAATGCCTGTTTCTTGTCAACATTGTCGATTACAAAAACCACATCTGTCATTAGAGGTTTTGAGGAGCGTCAAAACAAATCTTAATCGCTGTTGTTGCCATTTCAATCCTGACCAGGTGGATGGTAGAATCTGTTAGATTCCAAGCTATGCGCAAATAATGAACCCCCTCCAAAAAATAAAAATAAAAACGCTATAAAAGCATAAGTATTTATTTTTATAGTAACACTAACAGTAATTAATTTTTGTATAAAATATTACCAACAATATATATTTTTATAGCTAAATTACCAACAATACATTTTATCTGTAGTTGAAGGCATACAAGTGCATTCAAAATATATATAATTGAAGACGTACAATTGTCTAAAATATTTAGATTCTGGTATTAAATAACCCATAGAGGTTAATATGCCGCTAAAAATAAATCTGGAAACCAACATAAAAGAACTTTTATTACATTCATCCATATTATATTCAACAACTTAGCATCAACAAAACTAGAACATGAAGCCCATACATCGCCGTCTTTATTAATCATGTCCACACAGACATGTGTATGCATAAAAGCTGAGTATCATTTACCATGTATTCAACTGTGAAAGCGGAATAATACATATCATATTCTCATTACTTCAAAAATCCTAAGAAAATTAAACTTCGTCATTAAATAACTCATAAAGCGTTGACATGCCGTTAAACAAACAAATGAAAACAAATCAATCAATCAAATGCAAAGAATACTCTTTGATTATCTTTAAAATAGAAGGGAATGAATACATCATTCTTATTGTGCCTTACATTAGACACTCTCATGATTAATGACAAACTTTAGTACAATGAATATTTCAATTAGCTTTTTCCTCGCCTGTGTTCTTATTCTTAGTGTCATGTTCACTCAGAACTTTAGTGATCATGGTTCTCCACAATTTCCTGTCATTTGTAGCTTTTAATAAATTTTGTGTCTTTTGCTATCTCTCCTAAATTCTGTTCTGCCATTCATTTACTCAAACTCTCCAGGTTGGTTATTTTCCTAATTCTATTCTGCCTTCTATCTGCTCTGAGAGAATCAAATCATGTCCTAAAAATTTGATGTTAAATATAAGCTTCTTTTATGCTTCCATTTTCTCTTAAACTTGATATTTCTTCACATGTTTGTTCCATGGTTTTCTCAGCATCTTTCTGCTAAACACATTTCTGTTGCTTTAAGTATTTGCTTCATCTGTGATGACACTGTTCAGCATTTACTGTCATACAGAAGAATTGATATTGAGGAACAGTTCAGCTCTTTTCTTCGTGTCTATCTACAATAGTTTCTTCTCTTCTTCTTCTTCTTCTGCTATGTGCCATGTCACTTCAGGACGTAGGCGACCGTTTTCTACGTCTCCCTATCTCTGGTAGCTCTTAGCTCTTTCTCCTTTTACCCCTCCCAAACCCCGCTCTGCCATCCACCTGCTCTGTTATCCGCTGCTTTCCCCTGTCTCTCGTTCTTTTTATGTCCTGTGAATCTCAGATTCTTCAAGCCTTCCTTCCACATCACATGTCCCAAGAACTTCAGCTGTCTCTTTCTGATGCTCAGTATTAATTTCCTTTTCGTTTCCATTCTTTTTCAATCCTTAAAAGTTAAAATGCAACATCAATTGACATCTTCTATCTCCTTAATTCCCATTTTTCACTTATCCTCTCTTCGTCATACACTGTCTTGTTTTTGTTGTGTGTGTGTGTGTGTGTGTGTGTGTGTGTGTGTGTGTGTGTGTGTGTGTGTGTGTGTGTGTGTGTGTCTCTCATCATAACTCCCCGGGCACCAGTGCCAGTACTGCCTTACTTAAAGGTGAAATGATTTTAAAAAAATAAAGTTTGCTTAGCTTTTCAAATGCGTCCTTTTCTATCTCAATGCACCTTCTGATTTCAATGTCACACTTTCCGTCCCCTGTTAAAAATCTTCCGAGATATTAAAATTATTGCACTTGTTTTTTTTTTTTGTTTTTGTTTTTTTGTAATTATTATTCTGGTATCTCTAAATTGTCATTTGAATGTTGGGTTGTTTCTTTTGTCAGCAACTATGCATTCTCTCTCCTCGCAATTGATACCTAGTTATATTCTTCGCGCTTTCTGTCACTACTTTCTGTATGAGTTTTTGAAGTTTCTATGTCTGCTAGCAACAATGTGCCATATGCATACCTTATGTTAAGATTATGACTGTCAATAATGAATCCAAATAGGACTTCTCATTCTCAAAGAATCATCATGTTATATAGGTTGACTAAGTCAGATAAGAAAGTACTTGTCTTACACTGATTTCAACTTATATATAATACTGTATATTTACTGAATCCGTATGCAGACTGTTTTCGGTTAGTATAGGTTCTGGATTATTTTAATATTACCAAATATATCAAGGTTACCTAGCAGTTCTAATAATGTAGATTTTTCACTCGATTTTTTAAAAGCGTGTCTATGGCTCCAACTATGATCAAATTTCTTTACAAAACTTTTCAAGATTACTTAGATTAGCCTAATAATGATGTCAATTTTCCTCTTCTAGCTCCTTCGTATCATCATCATCGTCATCATTATTACTATTACTAATCAAAATGATTGGCTTAAGCCTTATAATTTACACTATTTACATTGTTCTAGCAGTTGTTTTCATTTTTATTGCCATATTTACATCGTTTCGGCCGTTGCACATTTCAGCCTTCTTCAGTTGATATTTGATGAAATTTCAAACGGAACCCTTTAGCGAGTCCACGGAAACAGATTGTTCTACTTCTACGTATCATTCCTTTTGATATCTCAGTTTTAATTCATAAAAAGTTCGGTTCGAAATTACAACAAATATCACCTGACGAAGACCGAAGCGTCCAAGGGCCAAAACGTCAAGCATATGGAAATAATGATGAGGATAACAGTCTGAACAATGTAAATAGTGTAAATAGTTACAATTCGTCACCTCAGAAATATAGACAGATGTTGAATTATTACAATATTTTACAGTGTATTTTCTTTTTCTTTTCTGGAAATCGAGCTCTTTTGGAATTATTATTATATTAAAAAGCAACAACTCGTCAGAATTGTTAAAAATTCTTTAGAATAGCAAAAATGCTACTGAATTTAGAAAATCTGCGTTATGAAATTTTATTAATATCTAAATTATTATTTTAAACCGCCATCAAAAAGGACAAAAATGGCGGCTTATTTTGTTTTTATTGTTTATTTGTTTGTTTTTATTTCAGTTTCTGAAAACTAAGTCACCCAATCTATGAATTCTTATAATTTTATCTTCAGAAATTAAAAAGAGGCGTTTAGCAAAATCCAAATATAGGAACGATTTTATTATAAAGAATTTGCCATGTTTCCCCTCTAACTTACCGAGGATGAACACCAATGAAAAAATATGTGTTGTTACAAATTGAGTATTTTGAAGTAGAGTAAGTTGTCATTTCCCTAGGCAGGCTATTTTGCGTCATTATTTAGTGGCTAGTAAATAATCAAACAAACCTCAGATCTGCTCACCATTTCATATTTATTATGTGTTTTTTACATTCATTTCGAACTTCAATGCCTCTTCCATAAAAATACAAAGCGATATATACAAATATTTTATAAGTAATTGCAAATAACAAACTAATTTTTCTTCTTGTTTGAAAACTAATGATGAGTCACTATACTTTAAAAAATGATAAATAAAAAACTACTCATATAGAAAACAGTAAAGAACAGAAGCGGACTGTCGTATACAAGGGAAGTAAATATTGACTTCGCAAAGTTATTAAATCTACCAGGAACGAGGCTAAATATCAACCAAAGTTTAAATGTCACCTTGTCAAAGGAGGGCATTGATATTCTTGTTCTCAATATTCTATATCGACGTAATTGCGTGAAATGAAAGTTGGTTCTTAGTGTTGCAACTTTCTTTACGCAATGCTTGGATGTCACAATATCGTGACAACAAGGACAAAAGAATTCTAGTTTCAGTTGACCAAAATTCTTGTTTATTTTGTGACAGCGTTTGCAAAGAAAAGGGTGAGTTAGATTCCATATGATCTCTCAGGCGATACGTGATAAACAGTGTTTTTGTTGTTGTTTTTTCCTTTTTCTTTGTCAGCTTTTAACACAGAAATGTCACCAAATTCAATACATATAAATTTATTTATTTATTTATTTATTTATTTATAAAGATATTCACAGTCAGTATATATACACAAGTACGTTTATATAAAGCCGGATCGCCTTGTCTTCTATTTATCTTTCTGATCCCGTTCTCTCTCTTTTAAAACATAAACACACACGCAAACATACACACTTGCGCCTACATACACACACGCATAGGCGTTTCTGCAGCAAGTAGACTTCTACTGGGCTAAGCATCTAAGCCCACGTCAAACCAATTTTGTATATGGGTTTGTATTTCAAATTCATATCTCCACACTATAGCTGGGGATATGAATTCATACTTTTTCAAAGTTGTTTTGCTCGAATGCAAACACTAAGATGTCGGTTGTAATTTGAACTCCGCACGCCAACCACATTTTTGGCGTTCATAGGGTGCTTATATATATATATATATATATATATATATATATATATACTGCATGATGTATTTCATACTATTTTTAATGGATAATTCTAAATGAACATAGAATGGCTCTTTTGTTATTATTACTTTGCAAAATTTTACAGGGCATAGAAGCAAAGATGAACGCGTTCGAATCACCCTAAATTTTCTTAATTCTTTCATTTATGAAACTGCAAAATAGGTCATTATTAAACATTTATAAATTCATTTGATGCACATGTTATTGTGCAATGTTAACAAAAAACTATTCTATTTTCATTTACAATTATTTACTTGACAATAAATACTAAAAGATAGTATGAAATACATCATTATTTTAAATACTGTTAGTGTATATTGAAAACGATTGATACAGTTAAGCATTTTATTTGATTTTACACATGTAAAATGATTAAAAATAATGGAAACAATAATAACAAAAAAAGCCAACACTAACTGACATGAACTATGGCGACGGCCATAATGTGCTGACAGTGTTTGGAAAATAAAGCATTTCTATAAGTTTAGAAACATACATAAAAAATATATATATTCATCAAAAACTATAAAATAAAAAATCGTCCTTGATAATGGCTAAAAGAATAAACGAAAGTGCACGGATATGCAGAACTTTTGAACAATTTTTGAACAATTTGTGTCTAGAAAAAAACACTTCTACAAATACAACAAAAATTAAATAAAGAATCTTAAGACGGATCGTTAACGCTTAATTTAATCTAGTAAATTTTTGGAGTTAACCGCATTTAACGGCGAGTAGATTTGTTTAAACAAAATGCTCTCTAATAAAAAAAAATACATAAAGAAACATTACAGCTTGAAGCTAGGGGACAACCATTTTGAAGTTTTTCTCCGTATGTGTATGTGCGTGTGTGCGTGTGTCTCTCTCTCCTCCTCTCTCTCTCTCTCTCCCTCTCTCTCCTCTTTATATATATATGATAGTAAATAAATCGTCTGGAGGTAAGGTTGATAGACCTAGAAAATTAATTCATAGAGTTTTTAAATCTTTTGGTCTCAGCCTAGTAATTAATCCTAATACAAAACAAGTTGACATTTTAGACATAACATTAGACTTAGTTTCTAACACTTTTCAACCTTACATGAAAACTAATGCTAACCCAAACTATATAAACCCCAGCTCTAATCAACCACCATCCGTTATCAAACATATTCCAGCATCAGTTGAAAGGTGCATTAACAAAACATTCCTCAAATAAGGAAATATTCGATAAGCACAAAACAACTTACGATAAAGTTCTTAGAGACAGCGGTTATCAATCTTCCGAGATCAATTTTGTGGAAAAATTTAGTAGCTCATAAAGGAAAAACAAAAACAGGAAAATCATATGGTACAAGCCTCCATTTAATCAGTTAGTTAATTTTAAACTGGGACAGAAATTTCTTATGCTAATACATAAACATTTTTCCAAAAATAACCCTTTAAGCAAAATTTTCAATAGAAATACAATAAAATTCAGTTATAGTTGCTCCAACAACTTAGAAAAAATAACTAAATTACATAAAAATAAAATGTTTAAATCATACAACAAAAACAACTCTAACACCCATGTCAGTTTGCCTCATAATAATAACTTATGTAATTGTAGAAACCGGAACCAATGTCCACTACCTACTAAATGCTTAACAAAATCCCTGGTATATATGTGTTCGATTTCATCCGTGGAGAATCCTAAGGATGCTAAAATTCATATCGGAAATACTATGAACTTTTTTAAAAAGCGCTTTTACAATCACCTCTAATCCTTCAACAACAAAGACGAACCAAATATGAAATCACTTTCTAAATATCTTTGAAAGTTAAGAAACGAAAATAAGATACCTGCTGGAGGATTTTCCATTTAGCTTTAGCTAAATGGAAAATCCTCAAGCAGGCTAGAACGTCTAGATCAGTAAAAGAACCATGTTTCCTTTGTCTACATGAAAGAATGGAAGTCATTATATACATGAGGAGTGACATATTACTAAATAAGAGGCATGAAACCACAGTAAATTGCAAACACATTAAAGAACTAACCTTACAATCTTGCTAAAATTACTAAATCTAAAGTTCAGATCTCTAGAAACGATAAAACTTTATAGTTTTAATCTTAGTACCACGATATGATATCTCTCATGATATATTTCTCTACCTGTATGATATCTCTCATATATTTTTACTTCTTAACTTTTATATAAATTAATTTTTAATTTAAAAAGAAATTAATTTACTTCATCGATTCATTATATTAACACTAATGAATTTATATTTTCGTGTGGTTCTTCTAAATATCTCAAGATCTGCGCCTTTTAAATAATTCATGTTTATGTATGGGGTTTCTTAATTTTTTATAAAAAATGCCAAAGGCTTTATTGTATATTATGTAAGAACGAATGTATCTAACTGCACTCCATTTCCGGCCAATTGTTTTACTTTTCTATTCCTTTTTCGTCCTCTACTGTCATCCCTCCCCCTACACTTTCTTCACTCTATGCATTTTCTTACATCATTTTTTTTTGTTAAGCGCAGACGTCGCGTGACCCTTATGTGCATCTATCTATATTTCACCTCCTACCAAGTTTTGGGGCTATTTCTCTCCGAGCATTTATCATCTGCTCTTTCCTCTTAGTTCTTTCTTTCTCTCTTGTCTTCCTACGCTCTTTATTTCCTATGTATCTCTCTTTCCTTTTTGTTTTAACCCCTTTTTTATTTCCTTTTTTGTTTTCCCTTCTTTTCTATCCTCTTTACCTTGTACAAGTTTCAAAAAATAAAGAGGAAGTGAGATTTTTTAATCTTTTTTCAAAAATATTGTTTAGTACTATGATTATTAACTACCTGATGAGACATTGTTTTTCTATGTCGAAACAAAACGTACACTTTTGTAGTAAATTATAATGTGTACATGTTCTAAACTATAACTTATAATAAATATACATTGCTCTATTTCTATATTGAGCACTGTTTCAAATTAACATTTTGAACGTTGTTAATACTTTCTTCGTTCATTATTAATTAAATGGGAATAATATATATATATATATATATGAAACATTTCGAGAAGCCGTGGAAGTTTTGTTTAAAGTGTAGATTTAATGTTGTTATTAATATTAATGTTACTTGCTTTTTGTATGATATATTAGGTGTCTATAATGGTATTTGTGTCCCTACATGTGTTTCGAGTCCAAAGTTGACTCTCTTCAGGCGAAGAAACATGTGGCTTTACATAACAAGATCTGTTTGTTTTTCTGATGGCCAAAATATTATGTATATATAAAGAAAAGTGGTCGGTGAACAGGTCAGAAAGTTCATATGCATGAGTGTTGTTGTTGTTGTTGTTGTTGTTGTTGTTGTTGTTGTTTGTCTAATTTTTTTTCATACTCGTACGTTAAATCTCTTCCGTTTTGGTTGCCAGTCACATTTAGTTGGCCATTTTTTTAACACTGATTTGCGAAATTTATATTTTAAAATTGGTTTAAGCGATTTTGATTCAATTCTAAACTTTTTGTTGTTTTTGGAACACTATATTTTGCAATAGTTCGTGAATCTTATTTTCTTTTAGCTCGTTTTAATTTATTGTGTCTGTGTGTGTCTTGGGCTTTTCATGTTGTTTTCTTAAGGGAAGACTTAACATTTTTTATAAATATTTCTTCCTGCACCATAAGTCTGTCCTAATCTGCATTTTGGCAGATAGGCATAACTTTGAATTTACCTCCAATACAATCGTGTAAATGTTGGGAAACCTTCAATTTCCTGTTATTGGATAGTTTAATGTTAATTCTGTGCAGGGCTATTCTTTTATTCAGGCCTCCTGTTCCCCAACGTATCTTTTTGCGTACTCATTGCATTTTAAAGCATAAATGGTATTTCTTCTGCTAGTTGAAACCCCTTGCTTATATGTAAAGTGGGGTATCCTCTTATTTGTAGTGTTTGGCGTAGTTTCTCTAGGCGTATTTTACGAAGGGTTTTGTCAGTTACTCTTGTGCAAAATTCGTCGTACTAGAGAGTAAGTAATAGATTTTAGACAACTTTTAGTGTGATGACTCTTGAAATGGACGTATATTTGAGTGTTGGTAGGTTTATGGTAATTGTATGTGTTGATGTAATTATTTTTTGTTTTTATGAGTATGTCTAGTAATGGCAATTATTTAAATTCTAGTGTGAACTTAATTTTACCGTGCAAGTTTTGGAGTCGATTGTGTAGTTTATTTATACTTCCCCATGTTGATCTACCAAAGATAAAGCAATCATCGAGATATCTATTCCACGATTTAGTAAATTGTTTTTATGTCTTTCCCATATTTGTGTCCTTTGGTTGTATGGGTTTTCTTCTAGATATGATAGTGTGAGTGTTGCATATATCGGTGCCATCTTTGTCCCCATCGTAGTACCTGTTGTTTGAAAATAAGTTTAGTTGTTAAATTGAAATTAATTGTTGTCTAAAATTAGTTCTATACTCTGTATAATAAATTCTTTTGTGAGCCGTGTGGAAAGTATTTCTGTGTGTTTTTCAAGCCAAAATATACTGGCCAGCTTACCGAGTTCGTGAGGTATGTTGCTTTACGGGTAGTTTATGTCAAATATTACTATGAGTGTACCTGGGTTTACTTTTTTCTGGTATAAAACATAGAAAATATATGCTATCTCTGATGTAGCTTTTTACTTTTGTGGTGTATAGCTGTAAGATTTTATCTATTAGGTTTCTCAGTCTGCTTGTTGGGTAGGCTAGCCCTGCTACAATAGGTCTGAACCTAAAATCACTAGGGTATGAGGTATAAATATATTCAGATTATTTTTGGATAGCTGCTTTGTGTTTGATTTATGTAACTTTGGGAGTCAGTAAAAATTGCTGGTTCTTGAAACACTCTGTAAGAATTTTTTTTCTTTTTTCGTTAGTATTCTACTTTGTGTAAGGCAAAGCTTTTTGTTTTATTTTTGATGTAATGTTTTCATCTATATTATGGTTAATTAATCTGTAGTTATTTTCGTATTCTACCATATCTTGAATATTTGTTTTGTAGTAAGATTTATACATAATGACTACAGCACTGCCTTTACCTGCTTCCTTTTCCATTATGTCATTGTTCTCACGAATGCTAGTTTTTGTTTATGTGTGAGATTGTTATGGGGGTTGTGAGTGTTTTGTCAGTCTGTGTCCCAGAGTTTTTCAAAGAATATGTTAATTTCATTTGAACTGTTTTTCTTGTTTGGGAAATATTTAGATTTGTTTTTTACTATTGAGCTATCGGTAGTATTATTGTTGTTGTGTAATGTTTCTGTGAGTGTAAATTTCCGTTTGAATTCTCTAAAGCCTTTTTTCGGTTAGTAATGTTACTTTTTTGGGGTAAGTCAGAATTTGAGACTTAACTTTAGAAGGTTTATTTCCTCTTCTTTTAAAGGATATAAGGAAAAATTAATAATAATGGGTTTGTATTTTTTTAACTTGATATTCTAAAATATGTTTTCTAGTTTGTAAGGTTTTAAAATTTCTGGGTGGTAGGGGTTTAGGTTAGAAAATGTGATGTTGACATATCTGGGTGGGTGAATATGTTTAGATAGTGAGATTTGTAGTAGCACTGGCGTCTATTTTGTGTTGTAGGGAATGTTTTGCAGTTGTGTCCGTTTGTGTTATGAAATAGTTGCCCTTTAAGTGAGCTCGTTGGTGAGTGGCCTGGTACCTCTTGGTGATGTGTAGGTGCGTGAATATTAAAATTATTATTATGAGATAGTTGTTTGTTGTGTGGGTCCGTTAGTGAGTAGTTCGGTATGACTTGGTGAGTTTAGCTGATATGTGGATGTGTTTGTGTGTGTTAGTATGCTCTGAAATGCTTACCTCTATTTTGTTTTTCATATTGGTTTCCTGAGTTTGTTTTGTCCAGGGTTTTGCTTTTTACTAAGGACTTGTTTTGTGTGTTTGTTTGTTTTTTTTTTCTTATTGTCCGATTGCTATTGATTTGGTAGTGGTTTCATCCACGTTATTTACTTTTCTAGAATTTCCCGAGATTTCTCTTCTTGCTCTTTAAGTTTAGATTCCCATAATTCTGATAATAATTTTTGTGTTTATTTAGGGCATGTGTCTTTATTTTTGTTAGTCGTGTATTGTCTATTTCTGTGTATTTTTTGTATAGTTTATTGCTCTGTCCTCTTGTATATCAATGTTGGTCTGCAATTTAGTTAGGCCGAGGGTCATTTTAATTTGTTTTTGTTCCTCAGCATTATGGGCCATTATTATTTCTCAAAATTTTCTTGGTATGAATGGGTTTTCCGCTTCTTAAATGCTCTGTATATAGCGGCAGTTTCTTTGTTTTTTGATAACATTGTAAAATGCTAATAATAGTTGCCTCACATTTTGAGGATTTGTCTCTCTTTATTTCTAATGCTTTCTCATGTATGTATGAGTCGGTAATCTCGTCAAATTCTTTACATCGTGTCTTGAGATATTCCACTATATGCATACATACATACATATATATATATAGGATGCGATGGGTAAATTGTCATTTTATATTTTTTTTAATTTCGCGCATGCGTGTTGTTTCATTTTATTTTATCGATTGCACTGTATAAGTAGGGTCAGTTGGACATCGTCTTTGAGGAAATAAGCATCATAACATAACTTACTACTCCAGCAATTTGGAAACGGCATGCTGTACTGCTTGGCATTCGCACTGAAAGCTCTAATATGAACATTTCAGAATGTTTCGGTGTCTATCTGAGGACAATGCAGACGATTCGGAAAGAGTTGGATAGGTCTAATAGTGATTACGATGGTGTCTGGAATAATCACTAATGATGGAGATGTTATGCCTCTATTTATCTCCCCACTGGGTCTCAGACTCAAAACGTAGACCTAAATCCAATGCCTTGAACAGGGAATGCTGCATTGGGTCACGCGAGTGTCTTTTGGAAGATCCTAGATATGAGACGCAGTTGAGCGAGAGATCAACAAAACTCTTTGTTAAATCAAAGATGAACTGAAAAGGACTGTGGCAGCATTTACAAACTTAAACAAGGAGACAGTACAGAAGAGTTGCAGGTGATTCCGAAGTCGTCTGGATTCCTTGGTTGAAGCAAATGAGTATTTTATTGAATAAACTTAATCTTTAGTATTTCAAGATATTTTTGTGAAATGTTGATAAATATATTTGTTAAGATGATATGTCCGTGTTATTTTTGTTTTTGCTTCATGGAGGCGAGGATGCATCTCATTGTGTATATATATAAGTCAATGTATATTTGGGAAGCAACCTTTCTTTCAAACATCTTTCATTAAATACGGTGAATATATATATATATGAATTGGGATCAAATAGAGATCAAATATGAACAGAGGTGATCATGGCATTCCACATATTCCTTAATCTTGTAACCTTTAATAGGTTTTGCCTTTTTATTATTTCTTCCAAACCCTGTTCTGCCCTTCATACCCCCAAGCCCATGAAGAATGTTATGTGCTGCTTTCCTCTGGCCTTCTTTTTCTCAATATGTCCCGTGAGTATTAAATTTTTCAAGCCCTTCTTCCTCATTACTGGCCCCATAAATTTCAACTGCCTCTTTCTTCTATCAAGTATAAGTTTCTGTTTTGTTTCTATTCTCTCTAAAACCTCGTTGCTGCTCACATGTTCGGTCCATGTTATTCTCAGCATCTTTCTGTATAACCAGATTTCTGTTGTTTCAGGTCGCTTTCTCATCTTTTTGGAGATTGTCTCACGTTCACTGTCATTCAAGAGGGGAAATATTACGTAGCAGTTTTGTACCTGCTTGAGTTTAGTAACCCTGACCTGTAATTTGCATTTAGGTCTCATTCTTTTGCTGATAACCATGCATTTGTCTTCTTGTAATTTATACTTAGTTCTAACTTTTATTAGCTATTGTCTGTAGGAGGTTTGCAGCTTCTTTTCTGTTTCTGTTATCAGCACTGTGGCATCTGCATATCTTACATTGTTGAGATTGTGGCCACAAATAATTAATCATAGTAAGATTTCAAATTCTCTCAGAATTGGCTCACTGCATAAGTTGAATAGATCCGGTAAGAAGACACATCTTTGTCTTACACCCCTTTTTATTTGTGTATATCTGCTGACCTCCTTTCCTGTCCGTATGCAGACGGTTTGATGCCAGTATAGGATATTGATTATTCTAATGTCTTTCCCGAATATGTAATGATTGCTGAACAACACTAACATATCTATGTGGCGTATTTTGACAAACGCCTTTGCGTAATATATACAACACAAGAACACGTCCTTCTATATTTGTATCGCTCTTTCTGATAACTATCGAGTTCTTTGTTCTGTTGTTATCTTATCTCTCACCTGATTCTACTGCGCGTTCTATTCATCAGAATTGGGATGACGAGTTTTCGTATGTGATTCATGAGGTTGATTGACTAATGGAGTTTGCATTCGTTTGCGCCTGCTTTCTTAGGCAGTTCTCTGAAAATCGATCTGCTTAGGTCATCCGATATGCCACTACTGCTGTAAATTTCGTTTGTTATTTCTGTAATCTTGTCTATGCCGAAATCGTCAAAGGCTACCAGCATTTCTATAACAATTCCGTTTGGCTCTGCCGCTTTTTTCTGTTCAATTTGGTATGTTCAGGACCCATTTCAGTCAGTCAGTTAAGTGCCATACATGATACAAGCTTGGGCGATCATGTCTTGAAAGACTGGACAGAAGATTATCCCACAGTAGGTTGCCATTACTTTTTTGGTAGAGTGATGGCCGACCAAGGCTATAGAACCCAATCTGTTTTGTTATTTAGCCCATAACTGGAGCACCTATTTCGGTTTTTAATATTTCCGGTCCGTCGATATTTCTGTGTACTATTGGTGTTTTATCTCCGATGTATTCATTTCATATCTGAAGCATTTTTCTTCCGCCAATATCAGCGTTCCGTTCTTGGATTGGATTGGATTGTTAAGCCATTCTTCTTTAGTCTGTCTGCATTTATTCCTTTTTTATTTGTGCATTTTTTTGTATTCTGTTCCGTATCTTGGAATATTTTACTGTTCTAGAATTATCTACTTTTAATAGAGTACGTCATCTGACAATTTCTTGCTTATGATAAAGATTGACTGTTCGAATACTGTTATCCCTCTCTTAATTCACACTCGATTAATTTGTTTTCGATTAGGTCACTAACATTTTTATATACCAAAATTTGATGCATTAGTGAGGTAAAAGAATTCTACATTTTAATCATAGTAATTGAAATTAAAAATTGATTTTTTATAGTTACTGATTAAAAGTATTCTCTAATTTAAAAATGGAAAATTGAGTACTATTTTGTTTTTCATGTATTAGGTTATCTAATAATTACAGTATTGTTGTACGGTTATAAATATATCAGTTTTATAATATAAGCCGATAATAATATATATACATATATATAAGTATTTGTCTTTGCTTAAATTTTTTAATACGTTTCAATATTTTCCTGTTTATTTTGAAGTTCTTACAAGGAAATTTCTGATATTTTGTTAAGAAAACAGACGATTTAATTACATACAGAAACTTACATTTATTAAAAAATATGGAAATATAAAAGATATAAATGTTTATTATGGAAAAATTATAAATAAAATTTTCAGATTATAATATTATTGATTATGATATGATTAGAAAATTTAAAGGGGCAATTGTTTTCAATTATATAAGGAACAGAAGAATACCAAACCACTCTAAATACGTTTCTCATAAAAAAAAAACAGATTAATGAACATAAATTCATAGTATTTTTAATGTAATTCTATATGTACCTACATTTTTAATAATCATATCGCCCCAGGCAAGAAAGTTTACTGCCACTGGTGTGCAGGGATTTACATAGGAGAAAAATATGAGAAAGAATGACAAGTTATAGTGGGTGTCAGGATATGGGTAAGTGAAGGATGAAAATACTAATGAGAGTGGAGTGGATCGAGAAAGGAGCATAAGAGAGGGGATGCAAGTTAGTGAGATAGAAGATGACAATTGACTTTACATTTAAATTCTTGGAGATTGTAGCTGTCTGGGAAGCAAGTAAACAGAAAGGAATTCCACAGACGGAAGGTGTGGGAAAAGAAGCTGCTGGAGTAGAATTCGCGTTTACTTTTTATTGGTTTCACAGTAAAAGGGTAGGACCTAGTTGCTAATCATGTGGATCGTGTAAATTCATATATAGGGGGCACCAGTGAACGAAGTTAATGGCAGCAGAAGCAGTAAAAGTATTTGCAGAAGAGACACA
>JBBBDQ010000594.1:2362500-2390000 GCA_037127315.1 Ascarosepion bandense | reverse complement strand
AGTTGTCCTGGAAAACATAAAAAAAGTCCACAAACTCATTTTGGCCGATCGTAAATTGAAGTTTCCTCAGATAGCAGAGAAGTTGAATATATCAAAAGATAGTGTATTCAGCATTTTGCATGTACCTGGGTCAATAAGAAAGCTGTCTTCAATGTGGGCGCCGCATTTGCTCACAGTCGATCAAAAACAATAACGCGTCGACGATTCAGAACATTGTTTGCAACGGTTTCAACGCTACAAAACGGAGTTTTTAAGTAAATATGTAACAATGAATGAAACATAGATCCACCACTTCACTCGGAGTCAAATTGGCAGTCAGCTGAGTGGACAGCAACAGATGAAAATCGTCTAAATCGACCAAAGGTGCAAACATCATTTTGGTCTCCGTATTTTCGAATGCGCAAGGTATTACCTTGAGAAAAGAAAACTCTAAATAGCGAGTATTATATAGCATTATTGGTGAGTTTAATGGAAGAAATCTTAAAAAAAAACACAGCCACAAATGATAAAGAAAAAAGTAACATCTCTCCAAGACAATGCACCATATCACAAGTCTCTCGCAACGATGGCAGAACTACATGAATTGCACTTTGAATTGCGTCTGCATTCAACCTATTCTTCAGATCTGGCCTCCGGTGACTACTGGCTGTTTACAGACCTCCAAATAATGATCCAGGGAAAGAGATTTGGCTCCAATGAAAAAGGGATATCAGAAACAGTGGCGTATTTTGAGGCCAAAGACAAATCGTTCTACAAAAAAAATGCATCGAATTGTTAGAGAAGCGTTAAAATGAGTGTATCACTCTAGAAGGAGACTATGTTGACGAATAAAGTCGAATTTTACCTAAAAGTTGTTATTTTATTAGTTAAGCCCTGGATTTATTGAGTGATGTGTTAGTAAAAAGAATAAACCGAGCCGACGCTGTCTCACTATTCTCTCTCTCTCTCTCTCTCTCTCTCTCTCTCTCTCTCTCTCTCTCTCTCTCTCTCTTTCTCGCTTTCTCTCTCTCCATGAGTTGACAGGATATATATATATTAATCATCCACATACAAGCCTGTTTCGCTGTTTTCGCTCATCAGTGTGGCTAGACATCCACTTGCTTCCAGCCGGGATCGAAACTCGACCGATTTGGTGTTTCTACTCCCTAAGTCATAGAGATGAGAGAGTGGGAAATTTTAAATACACAGCGGTCTTTATTATAACCGAGAGGATTAATACTATTTCCACGAAATAATCCGATTTGTCATTTCTGTTGTTTTCGCCGCAACGATTCGACGAGTGTGCTCTTCGCTCTTTCTAAGATACCATGTGTTTTATTTGAAAATTTATTCCTAATTTTAGCCAAATCTCTAATTGAAACAATTCCCTGGCTCAATTGTTGTTTTCTTTTGTTCTTGAATTGTAAGAAAATGATCAGGTAACTAATCTTAATAGTTCATAAATTAAAAATCCCATAATTACAGATACGCACAATATAAGAAATACCTGAACACCCACACACACGCACACACAAACACAAGCATTTACTGAATTTTTACTTTCTTTTCTGTGTATGTGATAGATGTTTTGTCACACGTTTCGCTTAAAATAACCTCTTCTAATTTGACTTCAGATTTCCGATCTCAGTGGCAATTTTATTAATTTTATCTTTTCTTTCTTTCTCTCTCTCTCTTTTACTCTCTCTTTCTCTCTCTCACTCTCTCTCTCTCTTTCTCTTGCTCTCTCTCTGTATGTGTTTGTGTGTTTACTTTCCTGTGCATGCTCAGTTACTCACACACCTTCCTCTGTATCTTGTATATTTTTGGTATACGTTCATCATGTTTAAGGCTTCCATTTGCGTTCGAAGTACGGTCATGTGACTTCGCCGTACGCAAGCTTGTTCCACAGCAAATAAATGACGCCATTTTGTTTTCTCCTTTACTGTGATTTCTGTAAACTTGTTTTCTTTTTCTCGTTTAGCATGTGAAAATGCAAATTTGTGTTCGTAGCAGATATTCGTGTCTAGAATTAGAAACTTAATCTAAGTCCTTTTGCCCTTACGTGGCTCGAAACATAAAACAACAAATATCCAAAATGATTCGCCAGATTCCCAGGGGAAAATCTAGTAGACATGAGTGCAATTTTCAAATCGAATGCTAGACACTGACGGTTTTCAAAAAAGTAGTTGACGTGACTGATTATTTTTACTTATGAATATATCCATTTTGTTTTGGTTATAGTTGTTCTAATTTATTTATTTATTTTTCTGATAAGAAATTTCCTTAACTATGGATTAGATTCCGACATAGTCTGTTACGTTCAGTTTCACACAAATAGCTTAAGAAAGGCAGGAATAAATCCATCTGTTCTCCTGTCACTACCTATGGGTTCAATAGCAGAATAGACTGAGTTCTTTACCTTTGAGTGACATACACTGAATTCAAAATGTAGAGGAGGCAATGAAAAATGACACCACAATCTTTCCTAAGAAATCATGTCAATGCACTGATAATGAAAAAAAAGATCGTGAGTACCCAGAGGTATGGTATCTTAAAAATAGGTAAAATAGCATCAGAGTTGGCTATTTACATTTGGTTGGAGACCAGTTTAACTCTTTTTTAAACCGTAAAGAATGCAATGGGAGACCATGGTACTATATTTTACAATAAAAATCGTAGAAATGCACAGACTACAGATATTAAATTAAAGGGACGCTGTAAACGTGGCTGCTCCTTCTTTAAAGGTGCATGGTTTTCTTTTTAAATATACTTACTGATAAAACTGTGATTACACAGCTCCCAGCTGAAGGAATAAGTAAATGCTCTTGTTGATAGATCTTTTTCCTGTTTTGATTTATTCGAATTTTATCAGCGTATTAAATGTTACGTTGTACAATGAAACAAATCAAACATATCTTTTATTGAGAGAAGTAGGCTAACTAGAGAATATATTAACAACATACAGCTCAGGCCAAAAGTTTTGCAACACTATGTAAAAGTATATTTTCAGATATTTTTGAATACTCAAAGTGAGTGAAACCATAAATAATCAATAAATAGGATGTATTTAATTCATTTATGCAAATGAGAAGGAATATTTTTCTAGGAAGAAGAAAAAAAGAGCGTAGAAGTTGGACCGTATTTTTTTTCTTTTTGAACCGCATAATTGGCAGACAGATAGAAGTGAAAAGCGAAGCGGAGAAAAGAGATTGGACAGCAATTCTTTTTTTTCTTTCTGCGCATCTAGTTGTGATCCAAATGTAAAAAGGTCATTGTTCTGAATCCAAACGATCTGCAATCGTTGCTTTTAGATGTCGTCAGATGGTTAAACAGGAGTAGGTTCATGCATCAACGGTCACAAGAATAGTTCAGAAGTGGAAGAAAACTGGAAAAATCGAAGTTGGGGTTCGAAGTGGTCTTCCAAAAGTGTCTACAGCGCGAGATGACCGACGACTGATGCGACTTAGTTTGTCTGATCGACAGACCAGTAGTCAGCAGTTACTGAAGGAATGGTCCAACGGTGGTGTGGAAACTTCAGATTGCACAGTACGGCGGTGTTTATTGACGAAAGGATTGATGTCAAAAAGGCCTGCAAGAAAGTTCCTTTTGATACAAAAAATATAAAAGATCGATAAAATTTTTGTCGAATTCATAAAAGTTGAATTGTAGAAAACTGGAAAAAAGGTGATGTTCTCTGATGAATCAACTTTTAGTTGTTTCGCTAACAGTGGATCAATTCGTGTCAGAAGACGAGTCGGTGAAAGATTCTACCATGATTTTATGGCATTCACAATCAAGCATCCAGACCTCGTTCATATTTAGACTACCACAATTTTTGATAGAACTCTACCCTGATCGAAATGCGGTGTTTCAGCATGACGGTGCACCTTGCCATAAAGCAAAACCTGTGACGAAGCGGTTCGAAGAAAATAACTTCAGAGTTGGCCTGGTAATTCACTTAATCTCAGTCCCATCAAACATTTATGATCCATCCTGGAACCAAAGATGCGTGAAGCTGCTCCAACAACAATAATTGCAATTGAAGCTGTCCTACAAAGATGCTGAACTTCTATTAGATCTAACTGTTTAAAATCACTAATTGAGTCTATGCCAAAGCGAATAAAACTTGTTCTTAAAAATAGAGGAAGGTACATAAAGTATCGAATTTAACATCAAAATTTAAAATACATTATAATAAATATTTTTACTGTAAAATAGTTTAAATTATTATTTTAAAATGCTAAAGGAAAAATAATTGTGTTTTGTTATCGATAACTCGGATATTTTATGATGTTGCAAAACTTTTGGCCAGAGCTGTATATAGCATCCCGGAGAGAAATATTTGGCAGGATAATCCGATGTGAATTCAATCATCACAATACCCTCCTCACCTAGGGCTTTCTGTTGTAAATATGAGTTAAAACTTCATTTCAAGTCAACCTCAAAGCAGTGATACTTGCTACTGTTGACTAGCATTTGAGTTGAAGTTAAACTAAAACCAATAATGAATAATGATTATCAAAAGACTTAAATGAAAGTTGAATATTATCCTCTTCACTTCCTTTCCCATAATTTAACCTTATGTCATATTAAGATATTCTTAACAATTATAAACGGTTTAAATTTCGGGCTAAGCATGAATTCGTCTTTTCCTTCCACCTCATCTATGATTTAAATGGCAGGTTAGACAGGCCTCTATATGGGTTGAAGACAACCAGTCTGAGGGAAGGAAAACACCGAATTTCAAACCGTAAAGACAGAAACGGGAAACCACTCCACAATCTTTTCTGAATTTACATGGTAATTCATAGGTCATAAAGCAAATTAATCTGACGAAATGTATCATCGCCTACATCCTGAAGAGATATGATATGTTAAAGATATATAAAGTAAAATGGAAAAATATGAACATGCAAATATGCACAAATATATAAACACAGAGGTTTTTTTTTAAATCTTGGGTGCAATTCGTAAATGGTGTTTCAGCAAATTTCGTAGGGCTAAAAGAAAGTACCCAACAATTTTTTTTTTTTCGTTTTTTGACCTTTTTCAATTTTGACTAAAAATTAAAATAGTTTTCGTTTGGGAAAACGAATAGGCTACTTTACTGGTCCCGGTAAAGTATATACCAAGGCTATTTTGCCGGTTTTGATAGGAATAACACCGAAGCTATTTTGCCGGCCCCGGTAGAATAGACACCAAGTGTATTTTGCGGGTCCCGGTAAAATAAACCCCAAGGTAAATATAAACAGTATTTTACAACTATGAATATATTATATTTGAGATCATTAGCACAGAAAACTGTGTAGACAGTACTTGAACAGTATGGATTCTGTACTCAGTGTCTGTTTTATTCAGTGTATGCATCTGAAATATATTGGCAAGCAAACCAGACCCTAGGGAAAGTTTTGGTTTTGTAAATATGGTTATGCCAGAAGGGCTTAAAATATCTAGATATTTCTAAATTTCTTTTAATAACTGATGATAAATAAAGTATTTTAATTTGTATTTTAAGAATTCATGGTGGAAAAGATTTTAAATTGTATTAACAATCGATGATTAAAATGAATACACTTCTGTGTTAAATCTGTCATTTTTTTGTCATTTTTAACATAACCGTTCGTCATAATAATAATAATAATAATAATTAATTATTATTATTATTATTATTATTATTATTATTATTATCTGCAAAATATCTGAGTGTCTATTATATATATATATATATATATATATATATATATATATATATATATATATATATATATATTTACCGACACCGGTAAAATAAGCTTACAAGCATGTTTGTCTATTTTACCGGGACCGGAAAAATAACTTCTTTCTTTCGAAAACAACTTGCAAATACTTTTTACAAAGACGAAATTCATAAATGTGCTGAATGTTGAACTGATATATGCATTATTTCTGACATTTCTCGATGCATGCTTAACGCTTACGGAGATTGAACATTGAATGTGAACTCAGCCAGTGTGTCTCAGGGATAGTGACAACGATGTGTGAGATCAGCAACGCTATGTGTGCATATGCACAGCAGGCAGCTGATTAAATGAACAGCGCTTAGATTAACAAGCGAGCGCAAACCAGCGGGTTGCGACCGGTGTATGGAGCTGAATGTCGGCTTCATTGCGTTAGAAATGATGTTGGCAACATTGAACCCACCAATGCAAGTCTTTCAATACATGGCGAACTACAGCGAGATTAAGATGACCGTTTCCTGTATTGAACAGACAGTGTGTTCCCACTACTGTGCCCGAATAAAAACGACACTCATGGAACGACAAATATATTCAATCCTCAACAAATGAAAACATCAAGGTGCAGCCATCAGGTAACAAAGTACTGGACATTTACTTTTTACTGTTCAAAATCATTTATGCGGTCTTGGTGTGGAAGATTTAAAATTCACCAGCAGCAAATTTCACGAACACAACGTTGCAGACTTGTCGTTATACTCTCGCTATTTCCATCGCAAATGTTCAGATGAGCTCAATTCTTTAGTTACACCAACGCTTACGACCATATTACGTTGAAACATCGGTTCCCGTATGTTAAGCAACCTAGCCTGTATCTAGATGGCTACCCGCGTGGGAATATTAGACGCTAAGCTTGGATGTGCGGATGGTGTAATAGATAGTGACTTGGAATTGTTAAACGGATAACCGAGTTCCAATTGCCGTTGGGCTCATTATATTCAATTTTTGTTCGTTTTAATTTCATAATGGAAAAATTATAACTCTAACTCCTCTCCTGCAGATATGTTTTAATTAGTAATAATCATATCACTAAACCATTATTATCTCTCCCCCACCACAAAACATATTTCATGGCTTTAAATAATCTACAAATAGTGTGCGTGCGTGTGTTTTTTATTTGTTTTATTTGTTTTTTGGTTGTTTTTTTTTTTTGTTTTGTTTTTTTTGGCTTGGTTTTTTCCATTCTCATATTAATAGCAATTTTGTCAAACAGTTTTATCTATCACTGGTACTAGTACATACTCGTTCAGCGTATATACTGGGAAATACAATAGCTATATAATACTATTAGATAGATAGATAGATAGATAGATAGATAGATAGATAGATAGATAGATAGATAGATAGATAGATCAGAAATGCAGCAGGATAGGTGAACAAGTCGTTAACTTACAATCATGATTGATTACGACCTGTCAGTTGTAAATCTGTCTGGTCGTAAGTGGTCCTGTAATTAAAATTACAATCTTTCTTTTTTACAAATATTTTTACGGAAACTGCTCTGACGAGCTTTTTCTCCTAATTTAAGTGTGCTACTACATTGACATCTTGGTCATACTCTTTTGCTGAAGAAATATCTAAATGCAACCACACTTCTACTTCAATAGTTTCTTTTCTCGCACTTCCTACTTATGAAACTTCCTTCCGTTTACTTGCTTTTCTGATAACTACAAGCTTCAAACATTTAAATGCAACGTCAATCGCCATCTTCTGTCTTCTTGAATCCCCTTCATCTGTTGGCCTTACCTCACTCCTCACTTATTTTTACATCAGATTAGAGTCAAACACTCCATACAACAAAACAATTGGTTTAAAAACGAACTGGGGGAAAGTGTGGTGGGAAAATCGCTGGGAACACTCACGCTGATAGATGCTGAACAGTCGCGGCCAAACGGCCAATCATAAAAATTCACGATCATGGTCGTAAAGTCAAAGCAGTCCTAAATTACATAGGTCAACAAAGACTTGCATAAGAAGATATATAAAAGAAATGAAAGAAAAGCAATAGATTAAGTTATGAAAATCAAAACCAGTTATCCTAGGTTATACACAAGTGTTCAAAAATGATGATCTTGGACATTCGTAAGAAGTATATTCTTAGTCTTCTCGGCTTATGTTTTATTATTCAAAGCCCATAAGAAAAGGATAAAGTTTAACTCATGCTTTTTTACGAAGATTTAAACATTCTATAAGCAAAACCAGAATTTTCATTTATTTTGCACATTTTAGTTTTCTGTATTATGATCAAGTGTGCTAGTTAGTACTTTTTGTATAGTATTTGCAATTATTATCAACATTTGTTTACTTTATCAGGAGTAAAATTTTTCATGCGTTGCAAAGGTTTATTTAACTTCAAATTCTTTTGAATAATGTCTATACTTATTATACATAACTGATTTATTTATTGAATGAACTGTGGTCAAGATGTATAAAATGAGGTAAAATTTTCATCAACGACCTCCCAGATGAGATCAAGTCCCAAGTAGGCATCTACGCAGATGACACTACAATATACTCCCGCACCAGTAAGAAACCTGTCGTGGCGAACAGACATAATCTCGCTGATGACCTTGAACGGGATCTACACTTTGTGGTGAACTTGGGCAAGAAGTGGCTTGTCAACTTCAATTCGTCTAAGACCAAGCTGTTGTCTGTCAACCATTACAGTCAACCTCTCCTGCCTCCCATAAGCATGGACCAAGCGATTCTCCTGGAGAGCAATACATTACGCCTCCTCGGACTTACCCTGTCCTCAGACCTCAAATGGAACCACTATATTGAATCCATAGCAAAATCTACTGCTAAGAAGGTTGGGTCACTATGTCGATCCAGGATGTTTTTTCCGCCTGAATCCATCCTGCATATATACAATTCAACAATCCGTCCGTGCATGGAGTACTGCTGCCATTTATGGTCAGGTGCCCCTGCCGTTCTCCTTAGTGTTCTCGACAGGCTCCAAAGGAGAGTCTGTAATGTGATAGGTACTGATCTGGCGGCTCGACTGCAGCCACTTCCTCACCGTCGAAATGTGGCCTCCCTTTGTCTGTTCTATAAATACTTTCATAGCTTCTGCTCCAACGAACTTAAGTCACTGGTGCCTCCTCAACAGGTGTTTACTCGTGCAACCAGACTGGCAACTGGATCCCACCCATTCACAGTAAGGTTAGCCAAATGCAGACGACAATTCTACTCCTGCAGCTTCTTCTCTCGCACTTCCCGCCTGTGGAACTCCCTCCGTATTCTTGCTCTCCTGACGGCTACAACCTACAGAAATTTAAATGCAAAGTCAATACTCATCTACTAACCACTGGACACTAGCTCTCTCCCCACCCCCGTATAACCTTCCCTTTCTCTCCACCTATGTATCTGTCATCGCACCTGCTTTCTCAGCTTTCTATTTCTCCTTTCTAACTAGATTGTACTCCTCACTCTTTTCTAATTAATCTTTTTACAGTTATGTAGCCCCCTGCACATCAATGGCATTTCCGCCTTGCTATGGGTGAAATGATTAAAAAAAAATATGCAAAAAGAGGAATTTTTTATGAAAAGTAGATTTTTTGTCAAATAATTGATCAAGAAAATAATAAGCATAAATGACCTTGCTTTAAAATATCCTTTTAAGATATTTTAAAGCAATGTCATTTATGCTTATTAATGTAAAGTTGAAAACATGAAAATAGAGCCTTCGGGTTGTTTATTTAAAATATATGTATATTTTATTTAAAGAATACTAGTCTCGCCAACTGTAAATCAATATATTCAAAAAATGTAACACAAGAAAAATACTCTATTCACAACGTCAACAAAAGCAACAATTAATAGGTGGTGGGGGTTGAAGGAATCTAATTCACCATTACTTAGTACAAATTTTCCAAGTACATCTGAAAGTAAAATAGACAATCGGAAAAACAACAATATAAAGAAAACGATTACAAAATCATTTTCTGCCTCATTTTATAATTGATCTACTAAAATATATCAAATTATGCTTAGGCGCAAACATAACAGAGATTTATAAAGCAATAGGTTTACAATGATTTTAGCGTCATTAGCTAAAAAGGACGTGATTATACTTTCTTCGACTTTTTATTGATGTTTTGTTTTTTCTTTTTTTCTTTTTGTTTTTTTTTTCTTTTTGTCAGTCGATATTTCGGAACCGACTGCGAATGAAGTGACAGTATGTTCTCTCCAAACAGCTACGTTCACTTCAATATTTTGACTTAGTTAATGCCTAATTGGTTTGGATATCTCTGCACCTTTCAACCCCGTCATTACTATGCAACTGAGACATGTAGAGGTAGTTTCTCATGTGCTAAGATGAATAGCAACCCTACGGTCATACCCGGTCATTAAAATGATGATGATAAAACCAATGAACTCCAACTTACTACTCAGTGTTTAAACAAACTCACAAAAAAATTGCTATAGTCTTTATAATAATGAAATGCAAATCAAAAGTTCCCACACCAAAATACTCAGAAAAAAATGTAAGAATCTGTCACTCTTTTCCCCAGCTACGTGTTCAAATCGACTCTCTAGCTGTGGTTGTCAACCAGTCTAGCGGAAGGATAACTGAATTCAAAACTCATCCACCTGGAACTGTACAACCTGAGGTGCAAATACCGTATCTATAAAATAAAAACTCAATTGATTTCAACAATTCTGGATAAAAACTACTTGACAATAGTTACCCAGAAGAACTTAACGAGTGGCATAAATGAAAATTGTTTGGATAATTTTGATTTTTTACGTAAAAATTTATAAATGCCACGAGATCATTTTAAGCGCTTCAATAATTGCTCATAGTATCGTTAATTTTACATTCATTAGACTTTCTCTTTGAAAAACTTCAGATTTTTATCTAATATTTTATTTTATTTCACTATCACGCATTAAATGGATCTGATCACATTGTCTTTATATTGTAATGATAAGAAGAATTGTCTTTGAGAATAAGAAAAATTCTCAAGGCGTTTTACTATGCTTTTGTACGCCATTATCATCAAAAATATTGTCTGAAGATTTTGTTTTGTTTTTTGCCGTTAAAATGCGTCAGAAGTGTTTACCATATATCTTCATTCAAAAGCAACGCGTTTGCAGGAAACGGTTATATGAGTGTTTCTTTTAAAATATAAAAATATGCTAATTTTTCTTTATTGATTCTAATATAAATAAGCTTCATTTTCTGTATGAGTTTAATTAAGAAAACTAAGATATGACTCAAACACAAAAGAAAAGCTTTAGGGCTGTTTATGAAGAAGGCGCTATGAATGACTGAAGATGTCAAAAATGGTTTGCAAGGTTTTATCCTGGAGTTTCTTTGTTGAACAATTTTTCATGCCTGATGAGATTCATATCGACATTACTCAAGAGATAACAACAATATTCAAGTTATCGAAAATCATTGGTATCCCCTTGGTTTTGCTATTCCCTCTGATGCATAACTTTCACATATGTTGCGTGAAAAAAACTCTGTGAAATTCGCTATTAAAAATTAACGAAAACGCTCTGCTATTTAAAATAAGTTGTAACTGACGAGGAACGTGGGTATTTTACAAAGTTGTCATTAAGCAATTGAAACATGCCAAAGGCTGGGGCTAATCCAAATAAGGTTAAGCTGTGATATTGCGAGATTGGAAGACGGATATTCTATTACGTGCACTAACGGAGAAGAAAAAATGATCTGAACAAATACCGTTCCTAATTAGACAGATTAAATTAATGAAGAAAAGAGTATAATATTTCATAAGGATTATGCAATGTTATTTGTTTCTTTGATGACGAAACAAAAATTCTTGACTCGAAGTTTAAACTTTTTCCCTCTTATAAAACTGAATTTTTATTTATTTCGATCTTTACAGAAATCTATTAATTGAACAAATTAAGCCTGCAAAATAAAGTGCCATTTGCACAGAAAGTTATGTTTAAGCCTGAAAGATTGAAGAGAATAGCATGGGTGAAAACATTAAAAAAAAAAATGAATGATGACTTTCTGACTGTTATTTTTTGCTTACTGAACAACACCAGATTTTTTCGTTACTCAGTTGAATGTTACCGAGACTAGATTAGTATCATTTGCTAGTCGAAATGTGCAAGAGTATGTTATTTTGTTGACTAAAATAAAATAAAATGAGATAAGCATATGAACAGAGTGTCATTTAAATTAGTTCTATTTATATTGTTGTTGTTGCGATAACAATATCATCAATATCAGCAAATATATTAGAAAGGAGACGAAGAGAAAAAGTCTCCACAAACACAATCAAATATATGGATGAGGTCTGTATGGAATAAATCGGCCGTTTAGATAAAGAAAAAATCTAGTCAATGTCTTTTTCAAAGTACAACTCTTAGCACCAGACGCTTTTATCGCAGGGTCTCTTTCACATTTCAGAACAAAGACCTCTTTTGGCCTCGATATTAGTGATCACATTCCGCATTCTTTAATCTTATCTATTGAATTTAAACTATGATTTTAGCTTTAAGAAAATCTACGATTTTGCAGAGCGACAAATTAATATTCTAAGAAGAATGCGTTGTTTTCCATCAACTATCGTACAAGTTGCGATTGGTTTAAAAGGTTAGTCATTGTGAAAACAACAGTCACACATTACACAAATTCATTTAATAGACTTTCTCTGTCAACTGTAATACCACGTTGTTTGCACATGTGCAGTAATACTGGCTCTGATTGGCTGATAAGTTACATCAGTGTGTGTGTGTGTGTGTGTGTGTGTGTTAATTCTGGCTTTTGGATTCATCTGCTTTGATTTCATAGCGCTAACAACTTTTTCTTCCGAAATAATCTTCTTAATTTTCTCAGTGTAATCTAATGTCTTCTTAAAATTAGATTAGTCAAATAACGTAATTTACGTAACTTACGAAATCAAAGCGGAAAGTTTAGAAATCATTAGTAGTCGGAGTGGTATAAACATTTGTAGTATTAATACTGAATCTATGAGATTTTCATTTTATCTTTTATTTTGTTACAACACTTTCTTTTTCATAGCCTCACCACACGCTCAGTTTGTTTTACTGCCATGTCTCGAAGAGTTTTTTTTATTTCTCGTGAGATAATTCCGGATCATTGTTTTTTAGGGATAGAATGAAGATAAATGAATTTAATAAAATAACTTCTCATGAAGCTTCCACCCGTTATAAACTGACAAGTCTGTATCAGGCATCTCAAATTATTTTAATGAATACTTTTGGTCAAATATCTCGCATACTTTATATAATTAAGCATATTCATGTGATAAAAATTCAGAAAAGATGGCCTTCAAAATCTAGTATAGTATACCTACGATATATAATATTTAAATGAAGATTTATAACCAAACAAAGTATTGAAATTGTCTTAGTTAATCTATCATTTAAGTTTGCTTAAAATAAAGAAACGTTCCAAAAATAGTAAAATATCTCTGCAGACTTTAATAAAAAATTAAAACATGAATAACCTACTACCTTACAATTTGATTAAAAATATATTGTTTAATGGAAGATTAATGACAAAGGACATGTCTGGTTCTTCTTAAGTGCGATTGTTTGTTTTCATTGTTTCTTTTTAAAGTAGTAATCTTATTTATTAATATAATAGATTAACCAACAGAAGACGTTCTGTCAGCAACGCCTTGTGGGGGTAGATGAAAGAGATAGCAGAAGCTAGTTTAGAGAAAATCTAATAGCAAATTAGCTATAAAGGCAAGTGAAAGAATTACTGAAAATATTTCTTTCTTTCCTGATGCTGAAGATTTGTCACTAAATACTGTTTTAAAGGTAATTAATTTACTATTTTATAATTTTATTAAAATAGCATTTTTAACAAAAGAGTGACTTTTTTCTTATTTTCTTCTTCTCATACCAAATACTGTATTGCAATAAGCAATGACTTTTAACATTGATTCATTCTCAATAGGAAAAACTGCGCAAGGCTTAACTTTTCCCTAGAGATCCACTTCATAAATTTAAATCTGAAAATGTTCGCATGTAATTTCAATCAACGACAGTTGATTTGTTTATCATAGAAAAATAATTTAATTTAATTTTGATTGAAAATTAACCTGAAAAACAGCTTTATATTAAAAATGAACCAAAATAGAAAGCAAATAAGAATCATTTCCAGAGGGAGATTCTCTTCATTGTTATCAATATGTATGAAGCTTAGATCAATTTGAGATCGCCACAAGTGAAATAATCGTTTTAGTCTAGTTGTCTACGAGTAATGAATAGGTATTTTGGCTTTTCATTCTTACAGCCTCGTGCATAAACTTAGCTACAGTTATTAAAATTGATCAATTTGACACAAGGTCACGTATATAAGACACTTATAATTAATGATCTGTTCGTCTGTTGCTACTTACCAAAGCAGCAAGGTGACAAAAACATAGAAATTTTTTTATCTTGTTCTGACATAAGACCAGCTGGGGAGGTAAGAGATGTGTAGACATTTTTTTCTAATCATTTCACCCGAAGCAAGGCAGAACTGCCACTGGTGCGCAGGCGGTTACATAAGAGTTGAGTGATGATAAAGAGGAACAAGTTATAGGGGGTGGTCAGAGAATGGGTAAGAGAAGGATAGGAACATTAATGTGAAGAGGGCTGCATGAGAATAGAGTAGAAAGAAATGAGAACATGATACAAGGACTGTCAGAGAATGTATGCGAGTCAATGAGATAAGAGATGGTAATTATTAACTACTGTTCCACGGCGAGGCTGCCAATATAAGTCAGCAAAAGACCTGCAAATGCACTGTTTGATCAAGCTCACATCACGAGTGAAGTGTTTTCAAACCATTCTCTCTACGGCGAACTAATTATCTAAGCTTAACTTTAACACAAGACAATAATTGTGTGACAAGGAGTGAGGCTCGTATTCACGATACTAAGCATCTAGTTATTTTCACTCGACAGACACGCGCAAAACTCACCACCTTTTGCTAAATTCTGATTGAGGAAGTCGTCGCTTTTCCGTTTTGATCTTGTCTTTAAGTTGGTTTTAAAAAAAACAAGATCAGTTTGAAAGAGGTAAACTTCTCATTTCCTTACAATTCCTTCTGACGCGTTGTTCATATCACGACTCGCATCAGTAAGGACAAGAATACATAATGCTCAGCCTTAGTCAACGACGCTACTCGACTGCTACAAACAGAGCTGGCCTCAATGACAAAAAAGATTCCGCATAACAGGCGTACAACCTTTTAGTGGAAGAAGGCGTGACACAAATCACCGCAGCGGACATATTAGGTAGAGTTTCCCAAGACCACTGAATAAGGTTTATTGCCGACTCAGAAGATTTATTGCCTTTTGAATCACCAACAAGGTGAGTCATTTCTCATTGTTAGTGAGGCATTTCAACACATGCTTCCAAGGCTATATCGAGCGAACCTACAGCTTTGTTAAACAGAGTACACCATTCAGACCAACTTGAACAGACCGCCTGACTAATAGCAGAGATAATGCCTTACAGGACAATGCCTGGACATCGAAGGGACCATCCATCGCCTGCAAAAGAACTTGAGAGCTAACTGGCATCCACGATAAAAAAAGCACTCACCTCAGGTTAAACGGTGGGCCTCCTTCTTACAAGAATGCATACTTCTCAAAGACGTGGAGGTTTTACTGGCGTTTTCATTCCAACATTTGTCATGCCCATCAGCTTGCTAACACATTCGGTCTAGGAATGCAATGCGAAGCGTATATTGATAAATCTCAAGTTTAGGCACACCTCGACCGTCTTCAGAAAGGTAAAGGTAACACATATTCTGACATAATTTGTGAGACTTGCCTCCTAACAAGGAGAGCATGACCCTAATTGCATTACTGTGGCATACGATGCTAGAGTCACGGAAAGTCAATAAAGTAGAATTGAGTCGATATGCTAAACACATATTTCCACCATCCTTATAAGAAAAAAATCCTCTGGGACCACAGTCGAACTGCGCCTTCGACCTTCTTCCGCACCTTCGACCAATTAGTTTCTACCAAGAGATTGGGAACGAATCAGTCACCGAATATCTTGACCGACCTGTCCATCCAGAGTAAAATCCCTGGGAAATACATTTGCTTCCACGAGCTCAACCCCAAGCCAACAGACATATCGCGGTTGATTTTTGGCCCCGTCACTGTCTCGTACCCTCTAATCTCTTTGATGACTTCTTAAATTTCGACCCTACCCGACACAAGAGCCGAAACGTCATTAGTATAGGCAGAGTACCTGACAAAGTTGATAGCACCAGTTACGGATATTCCGCTTTTAACTTGATAAAGGAAAGGCCCGAACGCATGAATACAAAGCAAATGCAAAAGCGGGCAACATTAATGAACAGAGCCGGATATGATAGACTTCCATTTATCAGTTAGATTAGGGTTGGGGATCTGCATTAAGCATGGTCGGGGTGAGAACACCGATGGCCTGTCCCATTTCAGGACCCATCTCACGCTTGATGGTTTTATCAAGAGACAAACCACCAATGTTACAATAGAATGTTAACTTTAGAACCCTATAAGTGGAAGGGTGGAAAAAAAGTGGGAGCCTTCCTGAACAAAATTGATTTAAATTTTTGACATTGTCATAAAAAACCCAACGGCAGGCACTTACAGAATGCATCGCTTGCCTCTTATAAAATCTAGATCTTTTTAAATATTTATTCATATCTTACTGTGACCTTTTTTGCTTTTGGGAAACTTTTAGTATCTTCAACGCATTTCTTTAAGTTTTAGCAGAAATGTTACGTCTTTAATTTTTCTTGACTGTGCAACTGTTTTATCTGCCTATTTAGGTGTCACTCAGCACACCTTCTCTCCAGTATTGTATGCCACACCGGTCCTGGTCAGTGGCATGTCCCTTACAATCGAGACTGATATAAGAGACCCGCCCAAAAGAGGTGAGGTTGGTAGTTGAGGACCAGAGTTCTTGAGACCTTCTTCTCTGAGCAGGAAAAGAAGCAGTGACAACTCTCTCTACTATTCCAGTAAAGTTGTTTTATGGCCGGCCACATTGACCGGCATTTTTTGGCCCTCTAAATCCAGACAGTTGTGGATGGCGGTAAAGGCTTTACAATCATAATTTCAAAATCATCCTCCGTTTAAGTCACTGGGGGATGCACTGAGTGTATGCCCAAATTAAGACAGATAAGCGGCTAAATGCTCCCCTAAAATATGAAGAGGGACCACAAAGTTTGGCCGTCTGCAAACTTATTCAGTTTTTATTATAAGATATGGTCGCGATAGGATGCATCCTCGCATTCGGCATACGTGGGTAAAAGTACGTACCGCATGAAATATCCCGCATGAAATATCATGTGCTTCTTATAACATTATTAAATTTTAATCTATGGGACGTCAATTAATTTATCACAGTGTCTTCTGTAGAGTAAAAAAATTCATGCAAACGCTTGTTGACCACAAAGAGAGGCACAATTCTTCTGTCAACCTTCAGTATTTCCTGAAAGTCTGCTAAATTTTTGTATTTGCTTTTTCTATAGTTGTTACTGTTGTTGCTGTCGTTGTTACGTCAGTATGTTGGTAAAACCTTCATTTGATTTTGGTTATTCTTGCTTTTTATATTTTTGATAAAGGCTACGGTCTCAGTAGTCACTGCTGATTGAGTGCTTTTTTATTATTGTTTTTCCTTTTCATATCGAACAGGTGTTTTTTTAATTGACCGACGTTTATCGGCTATTTTTATTTTCTTTAAATTCCTTTTACAAAAGATAGGAAAAAATAAATAAACAAAAGAAATTCTGAAAACGATACAGAACAATAAAAAACAAATTTTCAAAAATAACGAAACAAAAATACTTACAATATTTGGTTTAACCAAAACCGTTTTTGACATATAAAAAGCTACAAAATGAAACAAAATCTTTCTCGAAAAGAATGAAAAATAAAAAATAAAAAAGAACAAAAGACAAGCAAAAAAGAATATTTGACATGAATAAATAAAAGGAATAAATTTACTAAAACAACTCAATTAACTAAAAAGTTTTTTAATTAAATGCAGCAAAATAAACAAAATATGAAATAAATACTACAAAAAAATTAAATAGAGACACAAAAAATAACAAAAAAAAAGAAAACTTTTGATATGAAAAATATGAAAAGAATAAATTTACTGAAAAATTAAAACCAGCAAAATAAACAAATTATGAAGTAAATGCTATGAAAGAAAAAATATTAAAAAGAGACACGTGTAAAGATATTTTCTAATGAAACAAAATGGACAACATAACACAAAATAAAAACAAATCGATTAAACAATAAGTTAACACGTAGAAAACAAAAACCAAAAAGATTAAGCAAGAGAAAAAAAATGAAGTTTTTGTATGCGGACTGAAACATTAAAGAAACTGAAAATCAAAATAAAATACGCACAAAAAAATTAACCAAAAGACTACATCTTGCTGGTGTCATTATTTTCGTCTACACTCCATTTCAAACTATACATCTTAGTTGTTGTTTTAGTTGAACGTCTTCAAGTGATTCAATTTCTGTTATTGTGTAATATTCTTTAGGATTCTTTATCGCCATTCTACGAGATCTAAAGAATGGTCCAATCTAAGACCAACACGCTTCATTTGCTCAAAGACATTTTAATCATTTATTTTGACAGATTAGACATATCTGAACAATGTGGACTTCGGGTATGATATCCATCAGGCAGTTAAGTGCCATACGTGATACACGTTTGGGCGATCACGTCTCGAAAGAGAGATGACTGACTGGGCAGAACATTTTGCCAGCCAAGACTAGAGAACCCAATCTTCTCTGTTATTTAACCCATTAACTGGAGGGAACTTATTAATACCTTTCCGAAGGTTATTTGCGCGTAAGTGAATGCTAGGAATTTAACTGGAATTCGAACTCTGCTCCTCGATTTCTCATTCCGAGCCAATATATACTGCACCACAACGTACATCCAACACTGTCCTCGCCTCTGCCTGCAAAAATACGATTGCCCTCTACGTGTAAATCGGTAAAGGGGAGATCTAAAGCAAGACAAAGTCGGCGAGGAAAGGAGTCAATTGATTTTTTTCCGGAAGGAAAGTATCCGACAACGATTCCTAAAGGTCTCGCGCTCGACGAAGGAAAACTTGTGCGACTAGTCATTTTCCTCCGAAGGAAGCCGATCAGAGCGAAAACGACGAAATCGACGAGCAGAGTGGAACAGACAAGGGTAAGAAATCGATCAAAGGAACGAACGAAAGAACAAACGACGACACCGTGCCTACGCTCACAAAACACGACGGACGAGGACGGGGGAGGCGCCGACGATGAAAATGGAAAAGACGGCAGAGCGCTGTGGCGTTGACAGTAGAAACGACACGAATGACGAACGGTAAGCGAAAGTTAAAGCGACTGCGAGATCAGGTAAGCGAAGAAAAATTTAAAAAAAAAGAACGAAGAGAGAAACGACGCGCACAGTAGTGACATCGTGAAGCGTACCACCGTTTCGCGTCAAATTACCGACCTCGAGACGCCAATCGACACAAACGGATATTCTTACCATAGGAAAGTCTACACCTGCCGAGGTAATTTAAGGACATAACACGTCTTCTTATGTTAATGCCATATTTAAACTAAAGGTGTCCGTCAAAAAAAAGAGATGTTTTCAAGAGGATATTGTTTTGTGAAGCGGTTAAAAACTAAACCTAATCTTTTTTTTTTATTTGTCAGTCATTCAGTTAAGTACCATACGTGACACTCGGTCAATCATGTCTGACTAGGCAGGATATTTTTCTGCACTAGATTTCTATTTTTTTCTGCAGTAGACTGGTTTTGGTAGGCTTATAACTCGATCCATCCTGCTATTCAACCCATAGCTTGAGGGAGAAAAGATGAATTAACGCCTTTTCCAAGGGTATTTGCACGTAAGTGAATACAACGAATTCAACTGGAATATCGATATTTACTACATATCAACGCACATCATATTCGAATATGAATTAAAATCATTTAAATATATGATTATAATATACGTATTATATTATAATTTTAATTTTAATTTATTTGTGTAAACCATTAAAATATTAATTATAATGGTGATATTAAAAATTATGAAAAAATATCAGTGAAGTTTTGTATTACGTTATTAAGAAAAATGCCGAATATTTAGTGCAGTCAGCAAAATCGTTTGATTTTTTTAAAGAGAATGTTATTCGACTCAATAATAATTATTTATCCTTTTCTAATAACACTGGCGCAATTTCTGAACATTTTGCATTGCAGGACATCAGTCTTGTATTTAAGATTTGCAAATCCGTGTTTACTGTTTATGCTTCTGGAAGCCTAAATTCTTTTTACAAGGTAATCAAAAAAGTCCTGTCCGTTTTCTGATTTGTCATTGAATGAAGTTGAAATATATACGAAATGCGTGTAGCAATTGTTTTCAAATTCTGACAGCCGGAAGTAGGAACATCAGACGTTATAAAAACCGTGCTCGGTCATCAGCTATAAACCGGACAGCTGTGAGAAGGATGGAAGTGTCTAGAGGTCTCGTTCGGGGCTGTTTGTTTTACGACTTTAAAATGGGCTTATCAGCAGCTGCATCGAGTCGCCGCATATGTCAAGTGTTTAGGGATAGTGCTGTGGATGAACGTACTGCAAGGCGTCCGTTTCAAAAATTCAAGTCCGGACATTTGTCTCTCCATGATGAGCCTCGCAGTGGACGACCATAGGTCTTGAATGACGGAATCCTGAAGGCGGCCATTGAAGAGGACAGTAATCTAACGTGTGGTGAACTTGCACGACAGTTGGACAGGTCGTCAAGTGGTTCATTATGAACTTCTACCAATGGGTCAAACGATCATTGGAGACTTATACTCGCAGCAATTGAGACGTGTGCAACAGGTATTGCGCCAAAAGGAGCCAGCACTGGTGAATTGCAAAGGTGTGTTTTTCCTCCATGACAACGCCAGGCCACATGTCGTGCGAGTGGTTAGAGATACCATACAGCAATTTAGTTGAGAAACTTTGTGTCATCCACCTTATTCACCTGGCCTTGCGCCATCCGATTACCACCTCTTCCACTTCCTGGGAAATCCTTCACCAATGAAACAGAATTGCGCAAAGCTTTCACGGACTTATTTGCGTCAAAACCCCCGAGTTCTACCGCAAGTGCATTGAACAGCTGAAGATACGTTGGCAGAAGGTGCTAGATGCCGATTGCGGTTACTTCGAAGACTAAATATAAGTTACACATACGGTGAAGCGTTGTCTTTTTTTTTCCTTTAAAAACGGACAGGACTTTTTTTTTTGGTTACCTTGTAGAAATACAATATCAACCCAGGTTTGTGTCACTAATCTCACCAACTGAACCCCATATTATTTACGTTGTCTTTGCAATATAGACTTCATTTTCAAACAAACACATTTTTCCAGTTATGGGCGTTTTACGGTGACTGCATCAAGTACTTTTTTGTGTCTGTACATTTCTGTCATAATAATTAATATATCGAGTAGATCCCAGAAACTTGCAAATCTCAACAACAAAAATATTTTTCTTTTCTGACCATCTAGACTTTACAACCACAGGATAGATTCCTTTGCCTATTAGACTTTTTTCATGTCTTACTGATAAACGACATTCTTTTCACTTATAATCAGAGTATTCAATCATATATGTGTGAATCTCACAGAGGCCAATGATGTGCGCAGGACGCAAGTACTTTTTCGTTACAAAATTCTTAAGTTGAGAAATTTTATCGATTGTGAAAAATTGAATAATGAAATTAATATATATTTCATAATGTGACGTAATGTCCTGCAATCTACTTTCAATAGTTGTCCACTTCTAAGCCTGTCTTGTGACTCAAATTAACTGCTCGAAAACTTGATAAACCAATCAGAAGTTACCATTCAGTCGATATTTCATTTTACCGAACGTCTAGAAGATTCGATTAACGAAACCAATTAAACGAGGCGTTTTTTAAACAATATAGCAGAGTTGTTTTCAATGAATCAATTCTTCTTTCCCCCAGGAACCTCCGACCAGCAGAATCTCTTACTTCTATCAAAGGGCAGACTGGAAGGCACTACGAGATTTTCTATGTGACGTCCTTTGCAAGAGAAAGTTTAGTCTCCTAAATGAAGACTGTGCTTCTGAGGTTTCCTCCTGGTGAAAGCTGGCATCAATGCTTCTATCCCAGCCATGAAGTTTCACCTTGAACCTCCATTCGACCCTCTGTTATATTTCTGTAGGTTATGGCGGCCTGTTTGGCCTAACCCTAACCTACAGAAATCACTACTTCCGCCTTTATCGGAGCCATGCGTTTTACCATAGTAGGCCCCTACTCGCAATTAATGTAAGAGGACCGTCAATGAAGCTAAGCTGTTGTTTGGCGACAGAAGGAAGCAGCGTATAGTATCGTGAAAATATGGCTTCAAAGAATACTGGCGGATCTACAAAAGCGTGCTGAACGGTTGCAAACATTCCATTCCTCCTTTAATAAATATGAGGTCCTCACAGCTACAGTGGACGAGGCTGAGTACTTTGCTACAAGATTCTCCTCCAAATCCTCACTTAATTCGTCTGAAATATCCGCACCTACTTCCCACTTTGAACTGAGGCTCAACTGAGCGACGTTTACATTACTCCTCGCTGGTCTCTAAAATAATTTCAAAACTTGACACCCATAAGGCGAGAGGAGGTGACGGTATCCCAGTCGTCGTCTTAAAAAAAATGTACAGAAATTGGGAGAAAAAGGACGTTTATACTTAACATCAGGAATAAAAATTTGAAATTTCTTGGACACATAATGAGGTTTAAAAAAATTTATACCCACAAGACAGAAGGTAAGAAGGACAGATGAAAACAACGCGTAACCTGGAAGGCTTCATATATATATATATATAAATATATAGGGATTCTATGTGATGTGTATTGTTATTTAGCATTACTGAACATTATCAGGCGCCTCAACGTGAATTAAATGATATTAGGGCTAGTGTTGATGGTGGATTCAGTCCTTTATAAGTTTTTAGTATAAAAGTATGCATTAACTAACCTAACAAGGATTGAGATTTCGTAAAAATTAACCAATCATTGAAGTCATTATTAAAGTAGGTAATATGTTAGAAAAATTACCATGTATTGGATGTTTGTAAGAATCGATGTTCATTCTAATTACCTTGTGAAAACACCTGACGGTTTGATTACAACACTCTCGTCAAAATTGTAAAATTTGATTTTTTATAATTACTTGCTTTCATTAACATAATATCTCAGAAAAGCAACTGTTTCTCTCTATTTATCTAGCTAGCAGGAAGACTCTCTCTCTCACACTCTATCATTCACACACACACACTCTCTCTCTCTCTCTCTCTCTCTCTCTCTCTCTCGTTCATATGAATTTTCTTCCTTTAATTTACCCACTACAATTCTTAACATCGACTTAAGGTAAAGGGTTAGCCGATCGTTGTGATGGCGTAAATGATTAAAGAGAACGTAGAAAGTACATATTATAAAGATATGTAGAGTAGATATCGGTTGACCCTAGAATTTAGAAGGTTAAGATTGCAAAGATCAAGAAGCATCTTCTCAGGAGTAGTAATTTTGAGAAAGAAGATATCCGAGTGGAACTTACTCATTACCAAAGGAATACAAAGGAAACTGTGCTGATTTGACGATACGAACATTAATCTGGCTGTGAAGGTTTGCATTAGTGAAATTGAAGAGTGTCGCCAGTTTGAACATTTGCCACAGTAATAGCGATAGATTAGTGATAAAATAGCAACCTTTCGTCAGTGGGGTTGGATTAACAGATTAGAAAATAATTAATAATTAAGTTCACGTAATCGTTTTTGAACTCTCTCAGTGTTGAACAGTGGGAGATGGGAAAATCCTGTCCAGTTGTGGCAGCAATGATCAATTCTTGCTTTTATCTGACTCTTGTAAAGAAAGAGCATTGCAGCAGGAGTTAGGTATTTTCTGAAGCGATAACAGGAAACAGAGATTCTTTCAGCATCTTTAGCGATTTTACGATTATACGAGTTTCATTTGTTATCTGGAGTGATCTTTTGACTAAACAGACGCTTGAAGGAAGGCACCTCATTGAGATTATGACCGCTCATCAAGCCTAGACCAAATTTAGGGTTTGCTTGAAGTTAATATTTAATTAGTTTTAATTATAACACCGACTTTTAATTTAATATATAGTAATTTCTATTCTTGAGGCATCGATTTCACATGGTTTCTAAATTTCGTATTAGTTTTAACAGTTTCTATATCTGCGTTCTTTTTTACCTGTGTTTAGATCAGAATATATATACTTGGGTGCATGCGTTTGTTTACGTATTAATGTATGTATGTAAGTGTGCATGTGGGTTTATGTACATGTAGGCAAATTGATTTTTGTTTCATATGCTAATGTGTATGTGTATATATGTATATGTATAAATATATATATATATATATACATATATATGTATGTGTGTGTGCGTGTTTATATATGTTCATTTTCTGTGGATGTGTATTTGTGTGTATATCTAATACTTTAAATTTAGAATTTAAAATTCGTAGTTTCTAGCGTTAATTCGTAATATATATATATGTATATGTGAGTGTATATATATATATATATATATATATATATATATATATATATATTAATAACTTAATATATTTTATTTTAAAGTGAAGCTAATAGTCGATCAATTATGATGACCTCCTTTTAAATCAAATATTAACATTAATGCCCTGCTAATTTTTTTTTCGGGTCTGTTCTTTTGTTTTTCAAATTATAAGTTAATTGTATTCTGATTGGTCACCACTGAATACGTAACAATGTCTCCCTGATTAAGGGGGTTTGGCTTGTTTTGAACCTTTTAAAATTCAACTTGAATTCAACATTATCACTTGATATGACAGTGTCGAAACAAATTTCACAATCTCCTCTTCAAAGATATATATATATATATATATATATATATGTGTGTGTGTGTGTGTGTGTGTGTGTGTGTGTGTGTGTGTGTGTTTGCGCGAACCGATATTTAAAATTCTAAAAGATTAGCGAAGCGGTTGTTAGATTATCCGAACGAAAATAATCATATATTAATAAGCAAGATATAATAGTTTAAAATATAATTACTAGCATTGTTGTAAGTTGTACGGAGACTGAAATAGGGTCTTCAATGATGAACATAATTTTTCTTACGAAATAAATCGTCTTGAAATTAATAATGTGTCCAATCTTCTTATCATAAATTTGATGTCTTCTACCAGATTTTGAAACTACAGCAATTAGGTTCGAATGTAGCTAACAAAAAATACCACAGCTGATGATACTAGATTTAAAAAGTATCATACTTCTCAACAGAAATGTGATGAGTACAGAAGTTAAATTTGGAAATATCTTAATAAATAACTGTTCGCTATTAAATTTTAGTTTAATTTTTTTGATCCTATGAAATATTTTGTTTCCATTTCCAGATTGAAAAGAAAAAAACGCAGAATAGGTTTCTAAATATTTACCTGCCTTTATACAAACAGTTTTAAAATTTGGAATGGCATAATATATATATATATATATATATATATATATATATATATATATATGAAACCGTTATAATGAATTAGTGGGAGGATTACGGTGGAGAAACTTCTCCCATATGTTTCATGCAATTTGGTTAGCCAGTCAGATTGAATTGCTTCTGGATGGAGTTAATTTAAAAATTCTAAATAAAATTTATGTGTCCAGTGAGAGTGAAATCAGTTGCAAAGATTAAAGGTTACGTGGCAAGGTCAAGCCATTGCTACGAAAAAGGCTTCCAGAAATTGCATAAGATCTGTTAGTTCCCGAGAGAAATCCCCTAAATCAAATACTGAAGTTTGATGTTGACAGAAGTAGCCTACGGCATATTTGAAGTTAGTTGCCCAGAGTAAGTTTATTTAACCCCCGCCCCGGGGTGAGTTTTGACGCAAGATCTGTTATTTAATGTGGGGACCTGAGCTCGTACAAGGTTTTAAATTTTCCCAGACCCCGTATATACAGTAACTGATTACTATACTTGTCTTAGCTTGTCGTACTACCTAATTTTTCTTGCCACTGAAATAGAATTAAAATTCGTAGCATGAAACGATTTCTTACCTAACCACTGATTAAACATAATACAGCTGATGATACTAGAGTAAAAAGTGTTACATTTCAATATGGAAATATCTTAATAAATAAATGTTTTCCATTAAATTATCAAAATGGTTTGATTTTTTTATACTATAAAGTGATTTTATTTCATTGATTGAAAAGAAAAGAAGCAAAATAGGTCCTTAAAATGGATAGTTTTATAAGGTTAAAAGACTCCAACTGTCCTACTCTTTATCTGAATCTGAGGTTAGGTGGATTCATGCCTTTCCAGTGGACATCAATGCAAAGTAGGTGCGAATTATATAATTTTCCTTGCCGTGAACTGTTAGGCCACCTACACATGTATACCAAGTTCGCCAACAAACTGTACCTAATAAAATCAGTCTTTCCTTCCTTCTCATCATTTTTTTCTTTCATTGTTAAACATTATTCAAGCTACTATCCAATCTGGAAATGCTTGTGACAATCAACTAATCAGATTGTGACATAATCAATGTTCTATTCATTCTAGTTTTTTTATCTGAAGGCAATTCTCTTTCTGGTATTCAACGCTTTTGACATATCATCAGATGAGGTACTGTGATGATATCCCTTATTTGAACCAGTATTTTTATCTTTTTTTGTCAATATTTCGGCATGTCATTTTATCCAATCTTTGTTAGTTCTGAAAGGAATTGTCATAATCACTTGATTATTCATTCTCATGAAATTATTACCTTCTACTTCTATATTTAATTCCGTGTTACAGCTTCTCGCTTCCTATATTTTATCAATGAAATTCAGGTTGGCCGATTATTGTATATATTTTTATCTTTATGTGATTTGGTCGGATCAATCAGAAAATACCATTTGGATGCTGTGTCGCTCGCTAGCGTTTCTCGATTAGAATTGAATACTGACCCCAAACGAAACTATCAAATAAGAAGTGTCAAAGGTGATTCCATCATGTAGTCAAAGTACCCGATCTTCTGCAGTTTTCAAACATTATTGAGGTGAATAAGGTACTTGATAGGCTTTAAAAGTATATGAAAAAAATCAGAGAAGACATTGTCCTGTGCAGAAATCATTCTAACCCTAAGAAATGGATCGTAACAGACGCTACTAGGTGTGGCTCAAGACTTCAGAGAGCAGTCAATGTTACAGAAATAGTATGTTTAGATGGCTTTATCAGAAAGGATAAAAACAAATATATGTTAAATCTATTTTCAACATTATTTATGAAAAAATTAACTTGTTTCATTTTCACCATTTACAATCCAACGAGAAGGTAAATTTTCAATTCATTTAACATTGCATCAATCAACTCTGATTTATGAAATGGATAGTGCCCTGGGGTGTTTATATACTGCAATACAAAAATAACTTATAGTGTTAAAATCATGCAAAATATTTTCGTACTGATGAAAAAATAACATGACAGGCATCTCCGTTACAATATACATTGAATCAAAACTTGAACTGAAGACATAATTATTCATTGAAATGAAAATTATATTTGTACCATAAACACATTTTTAACTTGTAGGTGAAACAGTTCAATAAAGTTATAGGGAAAAGTTTTATTAATAAAAATTAGACACAATATAAAAAGATATTACATTAGCTAAACTTATAATTACATATATATATATATATATATATATATATATATATATATCGTCAGCCGC